>VXAU01005176.1:0-16597 GCA_013399695.1 Formicarius rufipectus
CTAGTCCAACAACTTTCTTAATTGCCTCTAAACTTAGACACAGATTTAAAGCTCCTTATATTTTGGCACAATTTCTACATTAAGAGTTTCAGCAGTGTTTATTACATCTCTTTCACTATTTTAGAGATAACAGTAAAGACTTAAGCAAAATCAGGCTCTTTTCTAATGTCTTGATTGAAAACAGAGAAGGGAATAGCAATGGTAGGAAGGCAAACTGAATCTCAGCACAAGTAACTTGTGTCAGCATAATTCTGACAAATTCTTTTGATGAATAGCCAACCCCACTGCAAGAGCCCAACGTGCACGTACAGAAGAAAGATGGCTCCACAAACATAATTACTGTGGTATCCAGGTAATGCTGATGATGCTTATTCACAAAACTGGTGTGCAGCTGGGGCTAAATTCCATGTCTTTCAGAAGCTCTAAACACTTAATTGTGAACCTCTGCCCTTCAGGAAACATAAGGGAACTTCAGACAACTAAATAAAGGACAGTATTCCTTTTAAAATCTGAGATTTAGACATTTCAGGAAAAGTTGTGAATCTAATTTTTGTTAACTTTTATGGCTCTCTGCATGAAACTAACACTAAAAACTGATCTTGAAAACAGAAACCAATTCACCAAGGAGGGTTAGAAACAATGTAAGGAATAAAGAAAGCACAGCTTCTCCAATCACAAGTGCAGCTTTTTCATATTGAATATCGAGTTATGACTTTACACTGAAGCATGACACAAATAAATTCCTGTGTTTGTCCAAAAAGAGAAAAGATACAACATGCAGTACAGATGTACCCCTGATTTTAGTGTAACACACACCACCAAAAAAAAAAAAAAGAAAAAAAAGGCTAGATTCACCTGACACTACATCACTCTGCTTGCTACTGAAAAAGGCTGAGACATATAAACAGAAAATGTGTTTCTATTTTCCAGAAAAGTTGGAAGATGTTCTAAACTGAACTATGAAGGTAGTCAAACTTAGTGACTAGAACTAACTTAGTAAAATGCTAATTGCATTAGCTGTGCTCATATCTGAATGAAGCATTGCCAAACATATTAATGGCAAAGTTAAAAGAAAAAAACCCACTGTTTTATCTTTTAGTTTGTCTATTGCCTTGGTGTTCTTTGAGAAGATTTAATTAATTAATTTGAAGGTTTTGTCGAGCACTGGAACAGGCTCCTCAGGGAATGAGTGGTATCATCATCCCTGGAAGAGTTCAAAAAAAGGTGTGATGTGGCAATCAAGAACATGGTTTAATGGTGGACCTGGCAGTGCTGGGTTAATTGTTGGACTCAATGATCTTGGAGGTCTTTTCCACCCTAAATTATTCTATGAACCTTACTGAGATTGACAATGAAACTACAATCGCAGCTGACAGACAGGAAGACTGACAACTGCTGTGCAATGACACCAACTTTTCTGTTTTGAAAGAGCTCAGTTATGCTAGATCACTGCACACTTCAGGGCAGGATGGCCCAATAAAGTTTGACAGAGTATCTTGTTTGGCACTTACATGCACAAAGCTGCTTGAATAATGATCTAATTCCCATGTTCAGTGTGCTGCTATTTAAGTTGCTAATAATCAACAGTTTGCACAGAATAATAGTACCTTGGAGTATATTAAAAATTCCAAACATGCTTAAACACTCTAAAAGAAGGAGCCAATAGTGTTAAAAAGGGAGATAAGGGAAATCACATTTCAGATTTGTACCACATAGAAATGAACAAACTCTTTGAAATTCTTGGAAAGCAACTATTCTGCAGCCTCCATGACAGGGGAGGCTGTATACATTGTTTTCTGTGGAAACACTGAAAATACTGACACATACCTGAAGGAAGTCTCTGGGCAATGAAAATTAGAATGTCTCCCCTTATTATACACCAAAACATGTTCAAATTTATTTACTAAGCCAATATGGCTAAGGAACCTCTGGTAACACTTATTTTTACAACTAAAAAAAGCAGCAGAAGAGACAAATGCATTAAAATCATGCTTGTCTAGTGAAGCTGATATTCCCTCTAACAAGACCCCTCCTGCTTCAGACACACCTCAGTGTTACTTGAGCTCCTGATGCTTTATCCCCAGTTGTCAATGACTGTCACCAGTGTGGTGTCACACTGACAGATTTTGTGCAGTATCAGACACATGAGGAACTTTAAAATGTCATGAGCATATCACGTTCTTGTACGCTGGTGTAGAATGGCCTCCCAAAGATGAAGGAATGTAGACCTGGTTTAATCTTCTCAGCCAATGCCATTATTATGTTAAGATCGCCCTCTGCTGTTAAGTCAAGATCTACCTTTAAGCTACGAAGAGACTTAAAAGGTTTTTTTCCTTTCTGCCTGCAAGAAAATAAAAATGTGTGTTGTAAAATAGAACAGAAGAAGTTTCTCAAAACCTGCTTTCTCGTACATGTTCACTTACGTGTCATCTTCTATGTATTTTATTAAAGTTAAGGCTTTTCTGTGAAGGACTAGAAGAAACTGTGCAAGGAAAGTACTCCTTAGAGACAAGCCAGGCTTCAGGTGAAAGATCTGTTAAAATTATATCAGAATATTAGTTAGACATGGAAATTCGAGAACCATTTTAAGAATGTGGAAAATAAAAAAACATTGCATATACATGTAACATATCCTTAATACAGCAAAGAACGCAAGTAACAGCAGATTTGTAGTCAACATGCTTTCTCATTTTTCTATCTGCTCAGATGCAATAAATTAGGCTGTTTTACAATTCTGGATACAATTGGATTCAGTATTTTTTTTCTTTTAAATGAAAATTATCTGAAATTATTGCCAGTCAGGTAGCTTTCTCAATATTGTAACTGACACTGTTTCATAGCAACAGAAAATGTGTGTTGTTTTTCATACCTAAGGAGTAATTTCAGTATTATACTAGTATTTTTCTTTCTACTTATGTAGTGAAGAATTATAGCAGTAGAGTGAAGAGCTACCAAACCATCAAATTATCTATTCATGTTAAATTATGTGTTACTAGGGCTCAAAGTACTGAACTTTAGCTCTTGTTATTTCTGAGAAAGCAACAATTACCTGATCCAGAAAGGCTTTTACTAAAGTATCTCGATGCAGGATATCTTGAAACACATTTCTATGGAAAAGAAAACAAACATGTGAGGTAATGCCATTAAGAGACACTAATCTTCCACCAGCTTATTCCATCGATAACATTACGTTTACAATGATTGAAATTACTAGTGAATTTAAACTTTTAATGGTTTTTGATATTTTTAAACTAATGCAGAATTTTAAAGCAAATGCAAAATTTTAAAGCAAGTCTTTCAGATGAAATATGTAAACCCAGAAAAGCCATTGGGCCCTGCACTTAGCTCTCTTATAAAAATTAAAGAGGAACTAAAATTAATATAACACAGAATTATCACTGAAAATTCATTTCATTAATATTTAATGCAACAAAACTACTGAAGGACTTGGTAAATTCCTCCCAAACAAATGTAACTACCAGAGCTGACGGAGCTTCTCAAAAGCTAAAAAATTTCATATACTTTGTTAGCAAGTAGGCTTTGTACTCCTTCACTCTTGTCCCAAATCAAGTCCCTTTGTGGGATCTGAGAGAAGTACATACAAATCAGGTGTAAAACTCTCATCAGTGTGGATAATACGATCTTGAGACATTTCTTCATCTGAATTAGCTCTCCAAAATGCTGTCAGCTCAGATCTCATGTATCGTCGTTGGTTGTAGATGTGCTCATGACAAGGGGGCATCTGCTTCACTGTGTTGACATCCACATCTATATGTGTAGTGGGATATGGGGCGTACATTACTTGACGGAAGGGCAATACAAAGCTTCCTGTTGCATCCTGGTTTAGTGAAAAAGAACATTATTCTAGTTAAAAATGCACAGCACTACTGGAACAAAACAATATTAAAGCATCATGACTAAATTTTATACTCCATTTGTTTAAACTATTTTGTTTGAGATAACTGGTGGTTGTATCCTAGTAATATGTCCTTAATACTGGATAATTCCCTTACCATAACAGTGAAAACAGATACTGTGGTGACCACTGTATTACAGTATTGTATCACCTGACTTGTAAGCCCATTAGCATTACTGTTCCTTATTCAGTTTGCTACAACATAAAAACTTAATGTCTCTTGGATTCCAGCTCCAAGCAGAAAAAAACGAGTATTACTACTGTACTTCAAAGAACAGGAACAATTCTGAACAGTCCTCAAGAAACAGATGTACCATGGAAAAGACTGGCTTGAAATTTCAACATGCACTTCCAAGGAAAGCCACAGCACCAGAACAGAATTAAGGGAAGATGAAATATTTCTTTGAACATGAACGTGTGCACGTGTGTGCATATTACATGCACAAATATACACTGAAGGATGTTCTTGAACTGCAGCAGAATAGAATTTTCCTAAGCATACTTACTTTGAGTAAGCCTTGAACAAAAAGTCCCGACTCGTATTTGAAAGACGACTCATTTCTACAGAGCCTGGAACACTTCCGTTCAGCTGGTGTAAGAAACAGACACAGTGTTCTCACAATCTGCGTTAAAAAGAACAGTTTTGAAAAACATTAACGTGTAAGGAAGTAAGACTGATTACACTCTTATTAGGTGTTTCAAATGATGAACAAAAAAGTTGACCATGCTTATTAGAAAAGCCAAAACTTTATCAAGGCAACAGAACAGTGACATGCTTACATCATTAAGCTGTAAGCCATAGTATTCCACCTTCTTGTCAAGTGATAAAAAAATCCAACACTTTTTTTGCAAAGTTTTTTTTAATCCAATTATGTAGAACTAATCACTTTTGCTTTTTCCTACCTCTACTACATAAACATGAGCCACTGTTACTACTTTCACAGCCTTTTAAGCCTCTTATTTTATTCACCCCATACTGATATAGCAGTTATTGTCTGAAATCAGGCACAGTCAATTTCCTAAATAAGTATCCATGCTTATTTCCTTGGTAATTTCTTTAAAGTCTCAATTAAAATGAATACAGGTCCTTCATCATCCATTTTCAAAGTCCTGTTCTGAAACAGTTACCAGCAATCACTCCAAATAAAACATGTATTTCATTCTACTAATCTTTCAGTTTTAACCCATGGTGTCCTATCTGTGTCTTGAAATATCTGAAAAGGTTCTATCCTCGCAGTGTGCTTCTGCAGTACCTAAAGCAATGACAACATAGCTTCTGACTGATGTTCACTAGATGACAGAGGTGGTTTTTTACTTCAAAGAAAGCTAAAGTATGCCATTAAGAAAGCAATTACTTCAGAACAGTTGTACAATGAAAGAAGAAGCACGCTGCTGATAAGAACATGTGTAGAATTAATTTATGAAATTTACCCATGATGTATTTTGAGATTCACGTTCTTTTACAGTTTTTCCTATAGTTGAAACATTATTTTATATTTTTATAACATTTAACCTTAAATCCATTTCATTAACTATTTCACAATCTATAAACTTTTTATACCTGTCTTTAATATTTCCTTATATTGTCTTGCATGTATACATATAATTCTCTTAAATATTTAACATTTCCAATAACTTAATCATGTGTAAATCTTACATCTCTAAAAACCTACATATTGACTGTGGTTAGCTGATTTCAGCTAAGATCTGAGTATCTTCTTTGCTCTGGTTTCCCCGTTCCATGTATCAGCAGTTACTGGTGATTAAACAAGATGTGCTAACGCACATGAAACAATGCGTCCTTCAAAAATTGTTTATTTCAACACATAGGTTTACAAAAGGTACTTTTTTTTTTAATCTGTTATATTTTGTTATGGCAAGGAGCACAGCATACTAAAAAATAAATAATACATAAACCATGTATACTTTACAAATAATAGATAATACAGTCAGTTGGCCCAGTGTTTGTAAATTTGTTTCACAATGAAGAAATATACACAGGTTCCACGAAACACAAGCAGATCACAATGCAGAAGTATGTTTATTGCCCAGTACAAGAGAAATTATGAAGATACTAACTGCTTAAGAGTACACAGGCAATACCCACTGATAGGGGTATTGTCTGTATGCTCACTGCTAGCAGAGTTCACCAGGACTCAGTTTCGGGGCTGATGATCGTCTCTACTGATGATCTGGACCTGGGGAACGATTGCACCTTCGTTACATTATAGCCCATCAAGCTGAGTGGGAGTGTTGATCTGCTTGAGGTTAGGAAAGCTCTGCACAGGGACCTGGACAGACTCAATCAGTGGACTAAGGACAACTGTAATGAGGTGCAACAGTATGAAGTGCCACGCCCTGTCACAACAACCCCTGCAGTGCTACAGGCTGAAGAAGGAACAGCTCAAGAGCTGTTTGGCAGAAAGGAACCTGGGGGTGCTGGTCAACAGCCAGCTCAGTAGGAGTAAGCAGTGTGCCCAGGTGGCCAAGAAGGAACGGGATCCTGACTTATATCAAGAACACTGTGGCTAGCAGAACCAGGAAAGTGATCATCCCCATGTACAGGACATTGGTGAGGCCACACCTCCAGAACTATGTCCAGTTCTGGCCACTCACTTTAAAAAGGACACTGAGTTGCTGTGTGTCCAACAAAGGGCAACAAGGCTTGTGAAGGGTCTAGGAAACTGTCACAAGAAACGGCTGAGGGAGGTGTGTTTTCTTTAGACGTAAGAAGATGTGGCTCAGGGGGCACCTCATCACTCCCTATAACCACCTGAAAGGAAGTTTTAGTAAGGTGGGAGCCAGTCTCTTCTGCTATGCCTGCAGGGAGAGGACAAGAGGAAATGGCCTTAAGCTGAGACAGGGAACATTCAGATTAGATATAGAAAAAAAGTTTTTGACTGTTAGGGTGGTCAGGCACTGGAACAGGTCGTCCAGGCAGGATGGAGAAGTCATCATCCATGGGGGGGTTTAAGAAGTGTCTGGATCTGCTGGGTGATGTGGTTTAGGGGTTACAGTGGCAGTGCTGTGTGGATGGTTACATGATTCTATGATATAGCTGAAACGGGACAGTTACATCTCTTCAATTTGTGTATTTTACCTAACAAACCTAATCTTAAAAGCTTAGACTTATTTACTCCTTATTTATACACTGTACCAATTAAACACATTGGTTTACTTACAGTTGTCAGAATACAATTCGTAACACAATTTTCAGGCAGAATTATCTGCTAGACCAGTGAGCTGAAAATAGCTAGGCAACTTCCTTCTCCAACCTCAAGTATGTTTAGAAATAAATTTTGTTCCAAGTAACACACTAACACTCCTAATAGTCAGCATTTAAGTTCAGTTTATTAGAAAGTACATTACCTTATTAACTTTTTCTGCACTGCTTCCTACGACTACAGAACAACCACAGGTCTGCAGGTGTGAACTAATTGCACTGCAAGTGAAAAGTCAATACATTTAATAAGGATTTTAAAACTAAACCATTATCATCTTGATAAAGTCCTCCAAGTATAAATACAGCCTATGGGCCATAACCATAAGACTTTCAACAGCTGTGTAGGTAACTGCTGAAATCTGAAAGTTCAACAGTTTCTGCAGTTTTGAAAGTGTATGTGATGCTATGTTAGTATATGGCACTAAGCACTATGAAAATGAATGCAGTTACACAGGAAATATTATAAAAGGTAAAAAAACATGAATTAAAACTTGTGAAATATGCTTTCCCACAGGAAGAGACCAAGTTGCTCTCAAGTTCAATTACTTCTGCTTAAACATTAAAAACCAGGGAAAAAGAAATACACAGTTCAACAATAAGCTCTCTATACACCATACCACATTTATGAACAATGCAGGTTTTTTGCTATTTAATAAAAAATTGTGTCCTCCCCTATAAAGAAAACTATACCAATACATGTTCACATGCATATATGGATAGATATATACACAAGTTTACACAAGTTTAAACCATTTAACCATAGCATAAATCAAAAGAGGATTTCATACTTGAGGAGAAATCCTTCATGGCAACTATCCCCAATGTCATCATCATTTAGCACTGTGTCACTTATCTGAAATGCAAGTAAATATAAAAAAAGTTAGACAAGGATTGGAAACGTCTTCCAATTATTTGATTTTTGCCTTTACTGATAGGTGGGAACTTTTTGGGAACTATTTAAGTTGCAAGATATCACCAAAAAGCACAATCTTTTAAAAGAACTTCTGACTTCAGACAAAGCATTTTGAAAATGAGAAAGTTTCTTATTAAATATTCTTCCCTAGTCACAAGTCAAGTTTGTCCTAGTAGTTTTTTATTTCTGTAACCTTGTCCAGAATACTTTAAGTTAGTGAATGTCAGATGACTTCTTCTATAAGAACACTAAATGACTATCAAGATCAACCATTCATTCTGGTTTGCATCAAATAGTCTTTGAACTCTTAAAATGGTATCATCCTAGGCATTCAGTATTGCTAAGTGCTGTCCATAAAAAAACACTGCCATTCCCTACACCACTCAGGAGAACCTGATGTGAAACCAAGTTACAAGAATTCAGGAAAACAGGCATTTTCTCTGCCAAAGTGAGTATCAAACCAGAGGGTCAAATTTACTTTTTTTATCCAGAGAGGCAAAGCCACTTTTTTTTATTCAGAATACAAATAAAACAAAGACTTACATCTATTTCTTCTGGAACACTATGTGATTTCATAGATGAAAGGAGTTCCATTACAGGAATGACTTCTCCTGTCAACATTGGAATGATGCTCTGGCCCTGCACAATAAATAAAATGCTTGAAGAAAAAGCACATTGTGTAGTATTAGAATTTACTAACATGAGCTTGCTATGTTATATACAAAACATCCTTAACTTTCTATTGTTTGGAAGGCTGGTATGAGCAGAAACTGAGGCACAGAGTTCTTGGGCTTTGCTCATCAATTATTAGGAACTGCAAACATATATTTGGCTTCTCAACATTCATGTCTAAACTGTATTTTCAGGGTCTTATTCTAATTTTCACAGTAACTTTTGGCTGGCCCTAGACAAGAAATTTTTGGAGTGAAATAATTTCATCATCCTATATTGCACCCAATCATTATCAAGCATTTTACATCCAAGTGTGATGTTTTAACAATAATGGGAAACTAAAAACCAGGCATATTAGTTACTGGGATACAAAAATACTTCTCTGATTTATCTATCAAAATAAACTGAAGCCATTTCAAAGCTTCAGAAAACAAAATCTTTTCACAGTCTTATCCACTAGGTCTCCAACCACACTCCAACATGACAAACTGCATGTCTCTGTAACTCAAAGAGATGAGCTAACCTAGTGAAAAAACAACCTTGACAGGAAGCCAGCATGACTCTATGGAAGCTCCTGCCTTTACAGAGCTTTACATTCAGTAAATGACTTTCCTTTTCTGAAAGGTAATATTCTTCACAGATTTCCCTAAAGTGATGAAATATACTTTTCCTTCTCCTCAATCACAGCTTCCATCATCCTATCTTCAAAAACTTTGAATCCTGTGCATGGCACATCATCAGCCTGTCCATAGTATCCTCCAGGATCCCAAATATAAGCAGTAGCACCAACTTCAACAGTCACGAGATGCAGCCAAATGGTGTGCCACATGCATCAACCAGATGGCCCTTACCTGATCCTCCATTCTTTCTGAGCCTTCCAAGACAATCTTCTGGAAATGTTCTTGCCTCTCCTGAGCAAGAGAAGCAGTGAAATATAAACGCTCTGTTATTAGTTTATGTACGTATACACACAACAGTCCAATGGTAGTTTCCTTCCTATGGAGTCATGCTTCTTAGATCAAATTTTGATGTTCAAAGTCTCTTTTCTTCTACAGAGTTGACTTTAGCAAGAAGCAATGTCATGTTACAGATCCATGTTCCCTGCTCTGCCCTCCATCAAAACCCTCCCGCACTTGGGCAGGTGTAGAAGGGAGGGTGTGATGACAATGACAAAATATTAAGTTTCTTCATTACAGATCAAGAAAATGTCAAATGATCAGATTATGGAGAGGAATTCCACTTTATGTATGGATTTTTATTTTGAAATGGATACAGTACAGAGGGTTCTTGATGCAGCAAGAATAAAATAAGATCTACAGAATGAGAAAAATTATTTGACTGAGGAAGGTAGGAAAACAGGACTTTTTTCCCCCTCCTCTTGAGACACTGACAAGTCTTCATAACATTGTCTTATAACCAAGTACAGGAGACAAGAAACTCAAAATACACAAAACACAATGTACAAGAGACTGAACAAAACTCTGAAAACAGACTCATTAGCAGCTGAGTAGCAAACTGCATTTAAAATGAACCTAAGATGGAATCAAGTTACTATTCATAAAGACAATTCAACATTAATCACTGGAGCAATCAACACAATACACAAAAAATAGCAGATACTTAGTGAACGAATGGTATCTTTTGCCAGAAATTGATAGGTTATTGTATGACTATTGGTTACTCATTAATTTCCTGTGACTGATCTATCAAAGTTAATCAACTTTTAGTGGAAAAAGAATTTACAAGACTTTTTTTCACATAGATGAATAGGGATAAGCTAGAGTAACTTGCCCTAAAAGAGTAATAAAACTTTCCTAACCATCTAAGAGACAAATCTGTGAGAAACAAGACAGGAACAAGCCAGATTCCTTCATGTCACTTCCATGCTTCAGTAATTGTCAGAGAAAGTAAGACATCTTTGACAATGATTTTAAAAGATGTCACTCTTTATGAAGAGAAGGCTGAATATATGGTGTAAGCCACTTCTTTTTCAGAAATATAACTGCTCAAAAATCTTTAGAGAAACATCTAGGATATAAATGGAAGTAGATGAAAGAGGTTTCTAATCCCATATTGATGTCTTGCTTGGAGTTGTCTTTCTTTGCCACTCTGAACATTGCTCCATGTTGCTCCTAATCCTTTAGTTCAGAAGACTTCTCATCATCTCAAGTCTAGCTGGAATCTGTCTGGCTCTACACAGAACTAGTAAGAGCTCATAACCACAACTATTAGAGCTTCCAGAACAGATAAGACAGCTCCTTTCAGAGCTGTTCTTTTTTGGTTCTGTGGTATGTAACCACAGTTGCTTAATTGCCTCAGAACACAAATACAGAGTTCATCTGTTTTAATTTATTACTATTATTCTACAACTCATACCTAAATTTTAATTTACATTTTCAAAGCAGTTTTCTCTCTTCTAGGTGAAGCTGAAGAACTCCAGATATGTGCAGGCATCTGAGTTTCCTCTCCCAAAAAATTAGGCACTAAATATCTATTTCAGAATGTATCACTGTCTCAGCTAACCCAGTTGACCTATCTGCTTCAAGAACATCTGAAAAAGAATGAAGAACTTGATGATTAATTTCTAAAGGAAACTTGTAGAAAACATCTTTTGTGATTTTCAATGCCACTCAAAGGCTACTTTTACTCTCCAAAAACTGAGAACAATGAATAATTCCTATTCGACCACTCACATTAGAAGTCAGTACAGAGGACACTAAATGGCAGAAGCAATGCAGTCAAGAACAAGATGCCATTCACTTACATCAAAAGCACTAACATCTAGCAGGCTTTTAGGAGACTGTATTAGGAATGAAATATCTGTGTTTCTACTATATTGAAAATGAACTTTATGTATCATCTTTCCTCTGAAAATTAAGTCCCACAAAGTATGAAGGGCCAGTGTGATGGAAAGCACTTCTAGCCATCATCAGGGAATAAAGCAAAAAGGAAAGACCACCAACAAAAATTAACGATGCCTTGTTATTTCTGCAATCTTAACTAGTGAAAATAAAAGTAAAGTTTATAGTATGTTGACTGCAGGTGTCAGAACAGAAGAGGTATGAAAACTTTATCAGACACATGTGCATTGCAACACACATTATGGCTGACATGCAATCTACTGCTCTAAGACAACTTGGACACCATGAAGATGGCAGAGATTTTAATTTTTATTATTAGATTAAGGAAAATACATAACAATTTTCACTTAGTAAAGAAATGCCCACGGTGTACCCAAAGGTAAGAGTTCCAATTCTTCAGTAAAATTTAGCATGTTTTTGAGTTTCAGGAGTAGAAATAGTTGGACTAAAGTAAATGTACTTTTGTGGTTCTCCCTTTAGTTCTACACAGTTTAACTTCTGACAAACTGTTCATTAATATCCTTTTTTTTCAAAAAAGAAAACTGTAACAGCAATGACAACCTTAATTCCATCAGTTCCCTCTTCTGGACCTCAGCAGTGAAACCAATTATTTGAAACACAGAGCATTACAATTCTATCTACTTTAAATACACAAATTGACACAATTAAAAGCAACAATTTATATGAAATTCAGAGACGAGAAACTATACAGGACACCTATTTCAGTCAGGTAGCCTCATGTGGCTAAAAATACCATCCTTAAGTTTGTTGACATAGTAATTTGGTAACTTTTGACCTTCAAAACTGTGTACTTGCAGAGGTTAGCCTCTTTAGAGTTTTTGTGAATTTAGGCTTGCCACATTACAGGTGTCACAGAATCTCAGTTCTTGCTCCTGCACAAGACAATCTAAGAATTGGTTTTAGTAATGAAAAATTAACCTACCTTATGCATCCATATTCTTCCTTTTCTTATAATATGTGTTAATCTATCCACGCACACTCTGTGAAGTGGCAGGTAGAAGCCAAGTTCACTTTGTGGAAGTATAATTGATAGTCCATATGTGCTCCTGTCTCCATTCCAGTTTCCATCAAAGATTAATGACACAATGATTACCCTTTTTTCTGCCAAAACAAAGAACTTCACATCTATTGCACCGCTTTCTGCATTCCGGAGTATTTCTCCATTCAGGGTGTGGTTAGCAAGAAAAGTTATTTCACCATCACTGAGAAGTACCTGTTCTGTTTTTGGAGCCCAGATATGCCGCACTCGAGGGCCAAGAATATTGTCCCAGTAAGCAAAAGTGGCAGCTAATAAAGGTGACTCGCCATTCAAAGAGATCTCTGTTTTAGCAACTGCAGGAGACGGTGGTGGACAAAGAGCTGACATGCCTGTTTCCTCTCTGGTGTGTAACTGAAATGCTTACATTACGTGAAAGTTTTCACTAAAAAAGAAAACAAACAAAAAATAAAATTAGAGCAGCCCTCATTACTATCTCATCTTATTTTCACATGGTCAGATAGAGACAGGACAAGAAGATAATTTAAACCAAGAGAAGAAATATTTAGATGGTAGGAACAAATTCTTTACTGTGAGAGTCGTGAGGCACTGGAACAAATTGCCCAGAGAAGTGGATGCTCAGTCCCAGAAAGTGTTTTAAGGTCAGGCGGAAGAGGGCCCTCAGCAACCTGATCTAGCGGGTGGCACCCCTGCCCAGGGCAGGGTGCTTTGGAATTAAATAATCTTTAAAGGTCTCTTCCGACCCAAACCTTTCTAAAATTCTTTTATTCCCAAATAAGACTTTCAAGCTGACTTCTACACCTGAGTCTTCATTGCAGACTTCATCAACTCAGTGTGCATATACAGACATACACGTATATACATGTTCCAGATATTGAAGAGGTCTGCTTTACAACGTTAGTCAGACATCAAATACCCTTTACTCACTACAGAAGTATGATGAGCCTGCACAACATACAACTTGTGGAAGGAAACTCACACCATAAATATATCCTTCGCGTCATGGTGACGTGCAGGGTGTTGTGATACAAGGCAAATGTTCAGCACTTTACAGAACGCATTGATGGATACATTCTTTACCTTGGGCAGACACAATAATTAAGCAATTTCCTTAGCAGTTTCCAACAACTCTACAACTTCCCCATTCTGATGGGGCTGCAGAAGATAACACGAAGTTCCACCTTCCCTAAAAGTTATGCTACAATCACAGGAAGACATTAAATAAAAAACCTCTACGAACAAATTCAACCCAGGACGGAAAGCTGCTGCAGCTAACCCAACACATCTTGAGGCAAGCCCCCGAGATCTGAACGTAGCTTTCCTTTCCCCGCCCGCAGCACTCCACAGGGCAGCAGAGGGAACTGCCCCACGGTACCGGAGGGGCAGAAATACACTACGCTCCACCGCAGCTCTAACTCTCCAGACCTCTGTATGTGAACTTCGTTTTCCCTGTCAGCGTTACAAATAAGATCACTCGGCTGCATTTCCACAGGGTGCGGCGTAAAGCTCCTTCCCTTCCGGCTCCTTCCCCGCAGCAGCCGGTGCCGGTGCCGAGGCCGTCTGCCCCGCCACGGCGCGCTTCCCCGGGCGGGCAGGCCCCGGCCGGCCCTGCCTCCCGCTCTCACCGCCGCCCCTCCGCGCTCCCGGCTCCAGTGTCGCCCCCGCCGGGTCTGTCCTGAGCCTCCCAGGGAGGCCACTGCGAGGAGGTCGCTACAGGAAGACCCCACTCCTTCCCCCGCACGGCCCCGGCCCTGCGCCCGCCGCACCTCCACCTCGGCCGCAGCTCCGCTCCGCTCCGCGCCTGCGTCGCCCGCCCCGCCCGCCTGGCACGGCCCCGCCCCGGGCCGGGACCGGGGGTGGGGAGCGCAAGGGACTGGAAAGGAGGGGAAAGGCTTTGTCAGGCAAAAAGCCAAAGCAAACGGCAAAAAGCCGTTTACTAACTACAAGCCTATCTTTTATACTGTTTTACTACAGTCCACGCGTGTCTGTGCTACATCTCATTGGCTAGGTGTCCATCAGTCTTAGTCTGTCTTCGGATAGGTGGTCAGCATCTCTTCTCTTACCGGTAAATTTCAAAACACACTCTTGCTATTCTTGGTTGTTTTCTTACTTCATTCTGCTTTCCCAGGCCTGGCCCAAGGACGCAGGTGGTGTTTTCTTCTGCTTTCCCAGGCCTACAGCAACATCTCTCCAGGCCGCAGCTGTCCATAGCGCAGTATTCTTCCATAGGGCAGAGGACCGTGTCACTGCGGGAGAGAACCGCCCCAGATCAGTGCGGGCTGTGGAGGAAGCCAGAAGGCAAAACCTTTGTGCTAGGCGCCTCCAGTTGTGGTGGGGCTTTTAAGCTTAAAAGAGGAAGTCGGAAATGAGGGAATTGTGTTTGTGTCCAAACACACTGGGTGCAGAACAGTGACGGTGCTCGTGGGTGAGCTGCGTTTAGTTGTGCAGGTGTGCAGGAAGGAACTTTCCATCCTCCTCCGTGTGCAGCTCTTGTCGGGGGGCCAGGAGGGAAGCTGGAGAGGGACTACCTGTTCTTTAGGAATTGTGGTAATAGGACACGGAGTAGTTGGTACAAATTAAAAGAGGGAAAATTTAGGTTACGTAATAGGAAGAAATGTTTTGCTGTGAGAGTGGTTAGGCACTGGAAGAGATTGCCCAGGAGGTTGTGGGTGCCCCATCCCTGGGAGTGTTCAAGGCAAGGTTGAACAAGACCTTAAGCAACATGGTCTAGTGGGACGTCCCCGTCTGTCAGAGGGGGGTTGGGACTAGATGATCTCTAAGGTCCATTGCAACCCCTTAACATTCTGTGTGTAAACTCACCATAGTCACCTACATGTGAAAAACATTTGTTTATTTACTGCCTAGAAAGGAAACCTGAGGAATATACCCTGAGGTATCCTGAGGAGTTGTACCTTTAGCAGCTTGAACAAATCCATACAGAAAATCCTAACAGGATGCAGGAGGCCTGAAATGTTGGGGGTTTGAGTCATATTCTCCCAATTTAACCACAAAAATCATCCTCCATCCAAAATTTACAGAATCACAGAATTCTTAGGTTGGAAGGTCATCTCTGGAGATGATCGAGTCCAACCCCCAACAAGACAGGATTTTCTAGAGCTGTTTACACAGGAATGTGTCCAGGTGGGTTTTGAATGTCTCCAGAGAAGGAGACTCCACAACCAACATGTGCAGCCTGTTTAAAAATCCCTTTACTAATAGGCAGGTGAATAGCATCACATTGAAAAATGTAATCTTCAACCAGCTAAAATTTGCCTTTTATGGTAGTTGAATTAATGATTTTAAAAATAAACACTGAAAATAAAATGACTTACGTCTTTGTGTTGGTTTGTAATTTTAGCTTCTGAAAAGCAGAGCTCAAATAAAAGTAAATGACATGACAAAATTTATGCAACCATTGCACAGAAGCTTGAAGGAATAGAGGAGTTATAATAGTTTCAAAAGATGTTGCTATTTAATTTGTTGAAATCTAAGATAAGGCATCTGACTGTGAATTTCACTACTTGCCTCTTGTCTGTTAATCCATACAGTTTATTAAGAAGGGTTTTGTGTCTTTAACAAGATAGTAAAAACTGATTATCACATAGTTGTAGCAGCCAAGCTCTACAGTAGGGAAAGTGCAGTTGATACTAGATCAGTAATAATGCAGAATAAGTGAGTCTGAAAGTGCTACAGTGGTAGTGTTGGCAAAATGAAATTTCTGCCTGACATAGCAATATGGTAATTTTTTTTCCTTCACTTTTGCATACTTTCTTCTCACAGAGAAGAGAGTAATAATCCCATTGCCTATAATCTGAAGAGACAAACAATAGTTCTGGAGGTGCCTTTTGTGGACATGTCAGAGAAGTGACAGACTGCAGTGCAAGCAGATATTTTCCCCAGCAGATAATATATCTGGCTATGGAACCTAATGCTACACAAACGAAAGTTAGGGATCTAGAATTTAGAAGTGGTATTTTATCCTAAGGGGAACCCC
>VXAU01005176.1:16696-39685 GCA_013399695.1 Formicarius rufipectus
AAAATATCTGTATAGATGGGTGGTGGGAGGAAGAATATGTGTGACAAAAGAGCTTTCAGTTTGGAACAGAGAGAACACTGGGCTTCCTCTGTCTGGATAGATGCCACTGAATTTTACATGACAGCAATTCAGCTCTGGGCAGGTTGGATAGACAAACTGTGGATTTAGGCAGTAAAGATAATTAACTCTTGCTTGACTACTGAATTCACACTGGGAGCTCCTCTTCGTTTAAAAAATAGAAAACCAAATTCTGTGTCTTAAAAGATGTCTAGCATTGATTAGAAGTATTTAAGGAAAAAAAAAAAAAGCCAAACTTTCAAAGGTGATGCTGTTTCATTTATGATGAAGCAGGGGTCATGTGAGGTCTGAGTGTTTTCTTGATTTCAGAGCTATTTTCAAAACACAGCAAGACAGGATCTGCTATAATAACATGAGGGCAGTTTTGACTTGGCATGTGGAGTGCACACTATATTACTATATCATCAGTTAGAAATAAATAAATTATAAAACTTAAGAAAAGGAAAAAGACGTGTCATTTTCAGTAAGAAGTACATAATATCCTGTGATATCTATCTTTGTGTCTGTCTGTCTGTCTGTCTGTCTATCTATCTATCTATCTATCATCTATCTATCTATCATCTATCTATCTATCTATCTATCTATCTATCTATCTATCTATCTATCTATCTATCTATCTATCTATCTATCTCAGATGTACTTTGTAAAACCTAGTTTCTCATAGCAGTAAGAGCTTAGGTAAGAGTAGTTTCCATTAACCAATTTCCTGTGCTAGGCATATTTGTCAAATAAACACATTGTTCAGGTGCACTCACACTCTAAATTCATGTAGCTGAAAACAGCTGGTTTCCTCTGACCTGACCTCTTCCAACCCCACATGAGTGTTCACACTCTCCTTTTTCTGCTTGTATTAATGTTTGTGTGATGATACAGCCAAGCTGTATCACAGATCAGTCTTATCTGTCTGAAAACCAATTTCTGCTTTGTTTGGGCAGGTAGGCAGGCAAACAACGTTGAATGTTAAGAATGTTGTATAGTAGCAAGCATATATCATTATGTTATATTGATCTAACAGTGAAACAAAATTGGTCATAACACCTATTTTGGGAAATTTTCAAGTGTGAAAGATGCTTCAAAAGCAAGTTCAACAGAAGGCTTCTTCAATACATGTTACAAATGAAAAAGGCAGGAGAAAATATATCAGCACCCCTTGTTAGGACCATTACATAAACCACTTCCTCCTCATTTTCAGTTCTTCTGTTGAGTTTTACTTCTCTTATTGGGGAAGGCTCTGAGTTGTATTAATGAAAATCTGTGGGAACATCCTGTTTTTACAAGTAACAGATAGTCCTAGCAGTTTACCATGGAAATTCTTGCTGCTGGCAATTAACAACCAGTAGCCATCAGCAAGGGCTTTTAAGCAGAGGAAATCTTGTCCTTTCCTTGAAGGCTTATGAAAATGGTCTAGTACTACTCTATTAGGATAATCAGATTTGGGAAATGTTTCAAAATTTCTGTGTGAGTTCATTAGCCTTTATCTCTCAGTGAACAGTGGAGTGTAAAGTACTCTTCATAGACCTTCCAACTGCCATAAAGGGCAGTCTTGAGCTTTGAGCAGCAGAACAACCGAGGTACTTGCCACCAATATGCAGACTGTGCTAAAGAATTCCATTCCCTTCACAATCAGGTATGGCTGAAGAGAGTTAGTCAGAAAGTGTAATGTTTGGTGGATGCTTCTGTACTTGTTCACATACAAGTTGATGCTCTACAGTTCACATACACCAACTTTTAGTTGTTGAAGATAGGAAATGGGGAAAGCCAGAAAAGATTATTTGTAATTTTTTTTGAAGTCCAATAATTTTCATACTAGAACTGAAAATGTTTTGAATCTAAAATCACGTATTTTGCAGTATTGTCTATTTTCATGGATCTACAGCATTTTTATAAAACAACAAAAACTTTTGAGACATGGCATTTCTATACTTGAAAGTACACACTTTTTTATAACATTGAGTTTCTACTTCATTATTTTGAATGTCATTTCCACTTGAAAAGAGGACACTGATTTCAAAGGCATGCTGTCAGAGGTGTTACTATATCATGCTATTTATAAGGAATATTTGTAAAGAATGCTTATTGTTTCTGGAGGAACATATAAGTTACTGTTATATTCTTCAAGATATATTAATGTACACTCTTAAATAACATGGCAAGATCTTGGTTCTATTTTATCTTTGGAACGGGTCAGAGACTTTCTGCAGAGTCAGCAGAAGCTGGTTAGTATTTCAGTAACAAGCCTAACATAGTTAAGTTTTCTCATATTGTATCTGAGGTAAATACTCAGAGATTTGGTGAGAAAAAGTTAGGAGCTTTCTGAAGTCAAGGTCTGTATTGAGGCAAAGCAGCAGTGTTGTTTTGCTATCACTGCTGCTTTTGTCCAGACTTAGCAGGTCTACTTGGTGTTACCAAAGCACATTGCTCCATAATCTGAAGCAGTTTCTGTAAGACTGCATGTAAACAAAGGTCAGTAAGGACAAGCAGTTTTCATCAGGGGTCATTTAAAGTCAGTCCCAAACTTGATAGCAGCTAGGTCGCAACTGTCAGCAAAAGCAGACCTGTCTTCTGCAGAATTCTCTGTAATTGCAATTTTCTGTAGTCAGTCACCTTGATTAAATCACCAACTGTTACACCTCTGCTTTTCAGCATTTTTGCAATAAGAATCCATTTGCTTTTCACTTCTTACCTTGGCTACATCTATACATTCTCAGTATCACAGCACATTAAGGCAATGTGCGAAGCTGGCATGATAACCTTTGGTAGCATGATACGTGCTTCACATAAGATGACCACACTCATGAAATAATGAACTCCAGGGTGCAGCTTGACTCAAAATGTAGCAAACTGAGCTGCAAATAAAGAGATGGGATCAGCTGTATCACAACTGCCCTTGACAGATTTTTCACCAACCTGATCAGCCAGATGAAAATAAGACTTAGGTTTCTAGTTCATCATTACAAAGGATTACAGTGAGGAACTACAGGGGTTTTGGAGGGCTTGGGGATGTGGCAGAAGACAAGTGTCTACACAAAAGTTGTGGAAACGTGCTAACACAGGTAAGTCTCATTCTCACTACGAGAATCATTTTGGTGTTTCAGGTGTTTTATGGTAAGCTTTTAAGCATAGATTTCTGGACTTTTATAATTATCCACAGCTCTGGAACTGTAGAAATGGTCAAATCCTCATTGTCAGAACAGGATTGAAGTGTTCCATTATATTTAATAGCCTAAAATGAATTAGCAGTGAACAATACATTCGTGATCAGTGTCAGCAATTGTGCTTGTTTAAAGGTAAATCAGCAAGAGAAATGAACCCAACTCAGAATGAGATTGCAAGTCAGAATAACAATTTAATAAAAAGATCACAATAAATACACTGATACAGAAGGAAAATCCTTTCATGTACAAAAAACAGATGTACAGCCCAGCACATTGGGGCACAAGCATAATGGAGCCCACCAGCCCCTATGCTGAGCACCATGTGGCCCCCTAAGTACAAAGTAAAAAGAAAGAAGAAACATGCTGGTGAAGATGATGGTCACAGTCTGGTCAAGAATGGCAGTCACAGTCCTGTTGAGTCTCTGGTCCTCCTCTGGATCTAACAATGATGTCCCCAGGCCCAAACCCCCAAGATTATCTTGTTTAGGCTCAGATGGGAATGCCCAGTCCCTTCCCCAGGGTGGGGAGTTTCACAAGGGGTGCTTGACTCTGTGACGTCAATCATGGCATATTTTTGGCATCCCTGGTGGCCCATTAGCAGACATGACCCCTCAGGTGGGTGTGAAAGTGCAAATGGCTTCCCGGAGGGGACTTAATCACACCCAAGTCATTGGTGTGAAGACAGGAAAACTTCCTTATCTCACAGAAGTTCCTAAACACCCAGGTTGTAGCCTGAGGGGTTGAGTGTGCCCTGGGCAGCTGCTACCAGTGGCCCATTGTGAGCAGTTCATGAGAAAATGATATAGAGGGTTTAGAATACACACCCACAGAGTGACAGACTGGTCCTGGCTACTATAACCAGGACAGCAATATGGTAGATAAACTGATACTAAATGGTTTCAAAACACTAGTAGCTATTTACAAGTTTTTATAGGCCTATCTATAATCCCCAAAAGTTACAGTGACATTCAGGTATGTTGCCTCCCCCCAGCTAAATGGATGGTGTCGTGTGAAGATCACAAGCTCATATCCCCTCTCCTGAGTATCACTGTATGTGAGAGGGTGTTCAAACTTTACTTGCACCAGTTCCACTCTTGCAGTCCAGACCCACCTACCACTGACGAAGTCCCCTGTAAGGTTCCATAGGCACATCCCAACGAGGCTTCCCTCCACTATGTCCTTTACAGAGATGGGGTGCATGTACCCTGAAGTGACCAGCAGCTGTCAGGGTGCCCCAGGGCTGTTGTGGCTCTGCTGTCTTCCCCACTGCTGCAAATGTTTCTGATGACTTTTTTACTGAATTTCAGGGTGACTTTTTTTTTTTTTTTTCCCCCAAGACTGTTAATTGCCCAATTACTGTTTAATCCATCTGATAGTTATCTTTAGCTTTATCAATCCTGGACAAATCTCCTGAGGCAGTTTTGGTTGTCCAATTCACACTCACCATTATGCTGATGTCCCTATCTGATCCTTTCTTGCTGTCTGGTTGTTTGAACAAGGAGAGGGGCCTTGCAGGCATCTCAGAAACCACTCATATTCTAGCTCTCTGAAATCTGAGCAGAGAAGTAACCATAGAAAGATGGTTTTGTAACTGAACTATAGAGCGCGAAGTTGGAGGCTCTATACGGGGAGGGTCAGCTGCCTCTAGGACAGCTGAGGGGTTCGTATAGAAAGAGGTCGAGACGCCAGAGGAGGAGTGAAGGTGAGCCTTTATTAGTCTCACTGCACTCCCTTTTATAGGGGGCTGTAGAACAAACTAGAAGAAGAGGAGGAGTGTAACAAATAAGGAAAAAGGTAGGTGGGGAATTCCAAACTTGGACATAAAGGGGAGTATATATAACCATAACTGGAAAAAGGGTGGAACAAGTATAACATGAATATTTAACAATGCGGCAAGGAACTTCCAATGAAAACACAACAATATAGTCTTATGGAACAGTAAATGGAGAAATATGAAAAATTTTAAAAAACTGTAATAACACTCATTAAAACATAACAGTCCATTAACTAATTCTTTTCACTTTTTATCTTCCTTCTTCTTTTATCCTAATGGGTTCTTCTTTGCATCTGTAACAGTAAATTCTTCTCCAACGTTGATATTCTTCTTCAGTCACATCCTGAGGCACTACCTCCTGTTCACTACCCCCAAGACTGAACAAATGAGGGTCTGAAAGAGTCAAATTCTATCCTGTCTGATTGCGTATTCTCAACTAGGACATACATTTAAATATATTTAAATTTATAATGCACTAGGCATTATAAGAGTAAAAACTGAAGAGCAGAGCCTTAGATCTAGGACAAGATTACACTTTGGATAAAACACGCTTGATTTCCAGATGGAAAACACATACTGTTCTGGTCACTCCTCCCTTTTAGGCTCATGACATAGCATTCTATATTAAAACTCCAAAAAGTAATTCCTTGCTACTCATCATGTATGTCTGTGTCACTGATTTCAAAGCTGTTACTTCTAGAACAAAACAAGCTGTAACCAGAATGTCATGTCCAAAGGGTTAGGGGGCATTCTAGCATATAACATCTAGAATTCTAGCATCTAGCCTAGAAGCTAATGTCCTTTTGTTGCTCTGAAAGTGTTTTGAACATGTAGTCCTTTGGTTAAAATACTTCGAAAGAGTCTCAGTGACACTGGTGTGTTCTGTGCCTGGAATGGTACCAGCTGAAGGGTTATCACAAGTTAAGGAAACTGTAAATATTGAGCTAGTCTATCAAGCTGTTTATTTGGCTTTATTGTCTCACTGCCAGCTCATTTGAATCTTCACATTACAATTTTCTTGCCATTATTGAGACATTTACAGATGTTGAAGAAACTGATTTTAATTCCTACAAAAATAATACGGTACCCAAAATTCACATTTTGTCACAGCAGTGTTTACCTCTCTTTTCCATCTATGTGTGATAGAAGACTCTTCAGCTGGATTTCGTGCAGAGGATTCTTATGAACTCTTAGGACTTATTTGTGTTTCCTCTTGAGCTACACAGAATTACTGCAGGTATTTTCCTACAGTTCCAAGGCCAAAGCAGTATATTCTACCCCACTTAGCCCAACTAAAAGTGCATATCCTATATCAGCAAGACTCGGAGCACCTACCTCCTAGAAGAGGCTTTGGAACTAATTTGCAAGCAGAAAATTGAAGTAGTCCTTCATTGAGGAACAGTTGGATATTCATCTAGATAGCAAAACAGTGAAGGACTGCCACCTTTGCCATTCCCTGCTTTTGCAGATAGACCCTTGATTATCCAGCAACCTCCTTGCTGCCATCACTGGCTGCAACTCCAGCACAAGTACTGCATTTGAATTTCCCAGAGCTGTAAGTGACCCAGGAGCCAGTCCTAGACTGAACTGAGCAGTGAAGACACATGATGATTTCTTAGGATCGTGGTAGTTGGCAAATCACATAACCTTTCCATATGGGAAAGTACTTATAATCTAGATACAGCTCAGCACTATATTTTAATCAGCTGGAAGGAGCCACATGGGAGTCTGTCCTTCTCTACAGGTGGGTGCAAGCCAAATATGTAACCACACAATGAACTGTCACCAGTCTGCATAGATTTTAAGATTGTTGAAGGTGACTAGGTTTCTTCAAGCTGGCTAGCAATCACATCAAAGGCATTTAGCAAGCCCTCTGAGCTACATGTAAAGAATTCTGATCAGTGTGTGGTGTCAGTTTAGAAATACGAATAGGATTTTATGATACTATTAATGATTACAGATACTCATTAATCTCTTACAGTTAAGACAAACAGTGACACAATAGGCAGGGGAGCCTTGGATAACAAAGAGGACTGCAGAAATAAATCTGTATTGGAGATGTTTTTATTTTGCTGTGTCTTTTCTCATTCTTTGCATTTGCTTTTACTTCCACTGAGATCAGTGGCAAAATTTCCTTTAGATTTGCAGGAGAAGAGAACCTTGCCTTGAGGCAGTGCAGGATATTGGCTGCAGCTGTCAGCTTTATCTTAGAGCAGCAATGTGGGTAAAATTCAACACTGTCTCATGATATGTATGATTATTTTCACTGGAGAAAAGATTTGGTAGCTTTCTGCACCTTTTTTTAATTGATCCTACTCTGAGATGTTGCAAGCAAAGCTTGGTGAAAGGCTTGCACTTCACATCTGTGTCATCATGTCTAGGCTCTAATAGTTTTTTTTTACTCTGTCTCTGTCTTTTAGGCTTGATCATCTAGTTTCCTATGTTCAAATATTAGAGAGTCTTTCCAAGTGATACTGGAAAAGTTGTGATTCATCAAATATTTGTTTTAGTGCTCGGTTGACTGGCTAAATTTGCAGTTATTTATGGTAGGTTTAAGTCTTATGGAAGCTTCTGTCTACATAAGCTTGTAAAGCACTTTTACTAGATGTTTTACTTCTACTTTATTTTCATGTATCACTGTCTTGAGCATGGTGAAGAAAATATAGTGTGTTTGGACACTGGGGTTTTTAAAAACAGGTGGTGTTGGCATTGTTTTCCTCTTTGATAATTTTGTGCACCTACTCATTCCCAAAGTCACATTCACTCACTCTTGACTTCCTTCTCACTGGGGAGATTGCTGTTGGTCCCAGAGAGTTGAGGGGAAAGTGTTGATTTTGTGCTTTTCTGGTGCTTGCAATTATGGATCATGGGTGCCAGTAGCCAAGTCCCCAAGCATCCCTGGCCTTTGGGTGTGTTTTCAAGGAATTTCTCCAATTTCCAGGGACTTTTTCAATTTTACAAAGATGCATTTCTTCATCTAAATATTATATATGTAGAAACAGATGTGATCTGCCTCTAAATTGAGAGGTTTGTCTTACGTTTTGATATGTGTCTTTCCTCATTGGAGGATCTGGTCATATGACTTGTGTTTAGTCCAGATGGTACTACATTTTACAAGCCCATACAGGTTGTAGCTAGAAAATAGCAGACGAGTGCTTAAGAACTCAAATGCTTAGTTTTGCACATTCACCCCTATGGTTCTGTCCTTCCCATTGTTGTTAACAAGCTAAGGTGTTGTCCATGACAGTTAAAAATACCAACATTTAAAAGGTCTAATGAACTAATTATTCCATGGTCTGCTTTCAATTATTTTTTATTTTTTTTTATCTTATCACTGAAGAATCTTATCCTTACTTTCTTACCATTTTTTTTCTGAAAATGTCATTAATTTTCCACTTGGGATTAAATTCTTAACAGACATTTTAAAGTTACTCTGCAATGTGGCTTGTTTGAAGGGGTCTAATGTGGCCTTGTGTTATTTCTTCAGTTGCAAAAAGTAGTTTCAGACCAAGTTCTGAATTGTTAAGGACAGGCTGTAGCAGTGAGATACCACATAAAGTTTAACAAATGTTTCTATTTAGGAAATACAAGAAAATAATCGGATAGAAAAAACAAATATATAGTATTGCTTCCTCTTCAAAAACAAAGACAAACATAACACCAAAACGAGGTCTCCATTCTTTCTGCTTTGGCAAATGGCGAAACTTCAAGAGGGAATTTTGCCTGAAAAAGTAGCTTGGATTAATAGCTACTAGTAGTAATGCATCCAGGGAGCAACAAAATTGGTGGGCTTGAAATGCAACTCTAAGAGCACTCTTTTTTCCACTTTGTAACAAGAATTCGTCATTTGTGCAACATTTAATTCCATAGCAATTTGACCCATACATCTCTTAAATTTTCAAGCAAAGTGTAAGATCTGCACATCCTCACTGATGAGGTTAGTAATTGTTTTATTTTCAAAATGCAGGACAAAGTAGCTGGTATCCTGGGTAGAAATGGGAATAGAAATACGAGATATTAGAACTGAAGTTCAGGTGCTGAGGAATAAGCTCCAGAGAAGTAGTGAGTGAAAACAGAGTAATTTTATCCTCATAATGCAACACCTAAAAATTACTAAAAGAAGCATTGAATTTGTGGAAGGAAAAGGCAACACATTTTCCTCACTACTGGTTCATTTTTTTCTTTTTCTCCAGGACTTATTAATGGGAAAGCTATTAAACTCTGATGTTGTAAGCAAGGATTAATAGACTATAGTTTATACTTTTTTATTCAAAATCAGTCACCATGTAAGTTCAGAATTTTTGCTTAAAAATAATTTAGAGATCTCCAAAGTTATTTCCCATTCACAGACAGAATGGAAGTAATCTATTAGTCATCATAGCTACTGAAGCAAGATAGGAAAATTGCCCTCCGTTTTTTGTCCTATTCTAATAATGTACTTTGCAAAAAACTTAACACACTGGAATGCTGAATCTGCTATCCTCATGCTAGTCTAATACTTGTGAAAGACACTTTTTCATACATTTACTGGATTCTATAATGAAATGTAACCAAAGTGGCAGGGGACAACTTGACCTCTTACTTAACAGAAATATTTGAGAATCTGTAGTAGAGTTAAAAGTCTTGGCAAATAACACGTGTCTCACTAATGAGTTCAAAGAAGCCCTGCTGCTAAAAGGATGTAAGGGAGATGGGTGACAGCTCTTTATGCAGTTTGTACTGGGTTTGCATGGCAGGGTTTTGGTAGCAGGGGGTTACAGGGGTGGTGGTTTCTCTGATATTCCCCTGCATCCTGTGGTGAAGACCATGGTGTCAGCCTGTACCCCTGCAGCCCGTGAAGGTCCACGGTGGAGGAGATGTTCTGCAGTGAAAGGCTCTACGCTGGAGCACGTGGATGTCCGAAGGAGGCTGTGACCCTGTGGAAAGCCCATGCTGGAGCAGGGACCTGTCAGGACCTGTGGCCCTGAGGAGAGAGGACCCCACACTGGAGCAGCTTTTCTGGCAGGATTTGTGGCCTCATGGGAAGCCCAGGCCAGAGAAGTCTGTTCCTATGGAACTGCAACCCATGAAGTGGATCCACAATAGAGCAGTTCATGAAGAACTGCAGCCCATGGGAATGAGTCACATTGGAGAAGGTTCTAGAGCGCTGTCTCCCTCGGGAGAGACCCCATGCTGGAGCAGGGGAACAGTGTGAGGAGCCCTCCCCCTGAAGAAGAAGGAGCAGCAGAGATGTATGATGAACAGACTGCAGCCCCCATTCCCAATCTCGCCATGCCTCTGGTGAGGAGGAAGTAGAGGAAAAGGGAAGTGAAGTAGAGCCAGGGAAGAAGGGAGGGGTGGGGGAAGTGGTTTTAAGGTTTGGTTTTACTTCTCATTACTCCACTCTGATTTGATTGGTAAAAAATTCAATTAATTGCCCTAAGTCAAGTCTGTTTTTCCTGTGATGGGAACTGGTGAGTGATTTCTCCCTGTTCATATCTCAACTGACAAGCCTTCTGTTTCTTTTCTCCCCTGTCCAGCTGAGGAGGGCAGTGATAGAGCAGCTTGGGGGGTGGGCGCTTGGTGTCCTGCCATGACAACCCACCACACAGTTATTACCTGACACTCAAGGTCTTGTTTCAAGTGGGTTTTTTTCTTCTTCTTTTTTTTTTTTTTGAAGTTTTTCAGTTTGCATGTACTCTCTCTTGTGCCTCAGGACAACTAAAGAAACAGGAATGGTATGTTGTGATCTGTTGCTTGGAGTGTGTTTTTCACCTAGGAAAGAACAATAAATCATCCTTTCTCATTAATTTTTTTGTTTGCTTTGTTGGGATTTTGTTTGTTTGTTTGTTTTCTAGTGAGGCCCAGAGCACTTCCAAGACTGACATCTTTCCTTATTGCTTAAATTTCCTTACAATAAGCAGACACTTTTTGAAGCCTTTTTTGAATACACTGAAGTGAAGGCATTTATCTGGTCAAAGGTATTGTCACATTGCCATTGTCAGTTTTTTAATTCTGTATTTGTAATTAGTGTTCAGATACCATGGGAACATATACACAGCAGAAGAAATAACTTCCGAGAGCTAGCATCTCTGCCACAGAAGTTCATACGTGAGCCTAAGACATGGCATGCACTGATGTCATTATATGAAGTGCACTCACACTTTAGCGACTCTCATTTATTTGAGATGTCTGGGGCAAAAAGGTCATTTAGAAAAAACACTGTGGTTTCATTTCATATCTGTCTTACAGAAGGATCACTGTAACTTGATGTTAGAGGTTTCTACTGTCAGGTGGAGTAGGTGGAGTACTGCTGACCTTGAGGGCTATCAGCAAAAAGACACTGTGAGTATTCTACTTCCTCTTATCTACTCTTTTTGTCCTGTCTGGAAAGTAGTTTTGGTGGCCTAGTGTGTTACCTGGCATGATTTTCCAACATGCTGGATGTCAAGCATCCCAGCATTCATAACCACTGGGAGAGCACTGCTGACAACCTAAAGATACATGACTGTGACCAAGTTATGTGTTTTCACTCTGAAATGACATTTTAAACAATATTGAGACATGTTTATTGCTAAACCTCTTCTGATCACAGAAGTCCCACTATTCTGACAGGGAAAAGACAAACAGTTATCATAGTTCATTCAAAAAAATCCAAGAATTTTTGTGACATTTACAAAGTTATTGAATAAGTGAGTTAGGTCCTTTTTGGCCTGTTCACCAGTTGTTACAGTTAAAATCTGTTAAGTTGTCTTTGGGGATGGTGTGAACTCACCAGTTCTTTGACTGCCACTTGCAATTTCAAATGTAAATTTTTGTAGTCCCGAATGGGAGCTTGTCACCTGGAGTGCAGCACTAACTTGCATACTGACGAGATGTATTTCTATTTTTTTATTCTGGTTTGTGCAAAGTAACTGGGTGGTAACCCACAAAAGGCTGGCTCAAAACTTTACACTATTTACATGTGCTAACAAACAAAGGCATAAGCATTCATTGGTTAAAGTTTCCATACTTTTTCATTGTTTGCTTGTTATATTTCTCACTTCTCATGCCAATTAGTCTGCAGGCACAGTTCTTCCTGACATTTGATCCATCTGGGTTCCATTTTGAGTATGTGGTCAGTGAGTCTGTTATCACAATATCCCAGTGCAAAAATCACCTTTCCCTCAGTTGCCACTCAGTCCTGCTGACATCACTCCTAGCTTTGTCCAGACAGCCAGTTCATCCTGGGATTGTCTTCCCTTTTGCTTAGAAGATTAGCCAGGAATACAATATTCACAATGCAATTGCTTGATCATAACTGTCTAGCTGTAGCGAGTGATTAGCCACTTGAAAAAAAAAATAATCTGAAGTTTGATTCAAATCTTGAAGGGCTTGATATGAAATGAGTTTTTTGTGCTTTTGATATGAAGATTGCTCTTGCTCCAAATATTGCTCTTGCTCCATAAGTTCTACAGCCATATCAATGAGTGGTTCTTCAGGAATTTTCATGTAAAGCATGAATCCAATCTTCATAAGCATATCTGAGAAAACTACCTTGTACAAAGAGGACACATGTAAAAGCCAGTTAAGCTACTTTTGTGATAGAAGAAACAATGTAACACTTCAAACTGTATTAATGGTGCAGAATGCAAGTGAGTGAGACAGGATGCCACACCATGTTATCTGCATTTCGTAGTTGTTATTCTCTCTTCAAGATTGTGGAGGAGGTCAGTCACATGAAGTGTAATGTCGTCTTGCAGTGATTAATTATGGTCATGTCTAATCTCAGTCAAGGACCGGTAAAAAGCCACTTGCATTTTCCCATTCAAATATTTCTGTTGAGCATTTTATCAGCGTGCAAATTATTTTAAATATTTTACTCAACAGGTGAAGACACTTCACTTTGCAAGAGCAGCACCCTTAGTCATCCAGGTGGGAGGAAGTTTTCTGTGATGCCAGGGAGTCAGTAAGTTGAGTAGGCAGACAGAGTGGAGGTGTTAGGAACCAGATCAGTTATTATGGGGTCAGAATCACCTTGTGGAGGGTGCCTGTGTGTGTGTAGGGGGAAGGGATGGGTCGAACCTCACAAAGGTGTGGTGGCATCATATGCCTCGTGACAGACAAGCCCTGGAGCAGCTGCCAGTCACAAACAGCTCTGGAAAACTGTAACACCCACAGCTCATGGAGCCCTTGATCCAGCTGGGGTTGGCAGGGACAGTGAGAACACAGTCCCTCACCCTGGCCTGGGACCCCAGAGTGGCCAGAGGGTCAGAGACTCCACCTAGGAGGGTTTGGCCATAGAGACTAGAGCAGATAAAACCAGAGGTTTTGGGGTGCCACATGTCATAGCCCTGCCACCTGGAATGTCACAGAGTTTCGGTGGTAGCTATCTCTCCTCTTTTTGCTCCCTTTGCTTCTTTTCCTTTACTCCTTGCATTATCCTTTGGGTGGCTTAGAGCTGGATGGATTGGATTTGACTTAGATGTTGTGAATTGATTAAATACTGACTTAAGTGTTGTTGATTAATATATGCTGAGTTGGTATTGTGGAGGAACATTTTGTCTAGCTGGTGTAACCCTTTCTGAGCTTTTGCCAAGTTCCCTTATTTTCTTCCCTAAATTAATAAAGGAACTCCTTGGAAACAAGCGCATGCCTTATTCTCTTGATGTTTTCTTAAGGCATTAAAGAACCCTATATATAAAAATATTTAAGTAAAACTCTAAGCAGAGCCCATGAGCCCACAGCTCTGGGGCTGGAGTGTTGGAGAAGGTCATGTGGTCCAATCACAGAACATTTCCCTGCCCAAAGAAACTAATAGACCTGGCAAACAGATCTTCCATCAGGAGGTTTCTCTAATGCCTGCAGCCTGAAACATAAGGAATCTAAGGACGATTATCATGCAAGTGTGTTCAGTATCTACTGTAACAAGCCCTTGCCCCAATTCCAGTTGCTTCCTTTATTAAGAACATTTGTAATGATGCTACGTTAGAAGTTATGATGCTACTTTGTCTTTCACTGCAAGCTGACTTGCTTTAAGATTTTAAATGAGCTATATTAAAAGAGCAGCACTTCTTATATGGGAGAGTGGTGTAACTCTGTAAACTGAAAAAATGAGCCAGCTTAACAATGTGTATAAGCCCTAGAAAATTCAGTATGTAACAGAGCAGGCTGGTCTGAGACCTGCTCTCCTTGGGATCAACCAAACAAGTACCTCTCAGAGTCTCAGCTGACTATTCTGGCACGCAATGAGATATGGAAGAACATCTGTGAATCCCCAGGGATATAAATCATATCATGTTATTGCCTAGACTTTCTGTTGTACATTACATTGCACAGAACTGTAGGAAGGAGCAGAGGAAGTTTTAACAACCCCAAAGGGAATCCTAGTCTGCCCCTAACTCCCACTGGGACCAAGGACTAGACAAAATGTTCTGTGACTTGCAAGGTCATATGTTTTAGATCCATGAACACCTACCAAGTCTCACAGAAATTGTGATTAATGCATGATCAGAGGTTTTAAGTGTGTTCCTAGTGGCATTACAAACACTAATATGCATTTTAGGAATTGAAAGTGGAGTTTGAAATGGGACAACCACAGGACTTTAGTCTGAGCAAGGGGGTGGCATAATCAGGTTATAAACTCAAACAAGCTCTCTTCTGCCTAGTATTGCATAATTAGTTCTAATACCCACTTCATATAAACCTTATTCAGGGATCTTTTATAATGTTTTTCTATTTCAGCCTACAAGGTCACAGGTGTACTTTTAATTGAACTTTGAGTGCACTATTAAATATTAAATATTTTATGATTGGCCAATTTTCTAATAGCTAGTGGAGTATAACTTTAATTATTTTTTTTAAATGACAATTACAAAACTCATCAACTGTATGCAGTGTTAGAAGCACACCTGAGCAATTTTTCAGGTAAATACACAAAAATTGTAATCCCACCATTCAGGCAGATGAGTCTTTCTGTTACAGCATTAGTCCACAAATGCAATAACAGTGGCATCTGATGCAGACTAATAGGGTTATATCCTTCTGGTATCACACTGAAGAAGATGTGGCATCTAACTAAAGCATATGGAAATCAAATACTTTGGGCCAATAGGTAGCACTGCTAAATAAACACAGGGCTTCTGTAATCAGTCACTACTGTTTCCACTTGAAGTTTATGAACAGAAGTTAAAAGGAAAAAGTCTTCAGACAAATCACAGTGGAATGGGAAGAGGAGGTGACATTCTAATTATTGAAGGGCAGTGAGATGCACGTCTCCTGCGAAACTGCAGTGTTGCCAAAGAGCATGCTTTTGCAAAATGAGAACTGATTAAAAATGACATAGAGCATATATTGACAGTAGCAGGAGATTCCATACTCGATACATAAGTAGTGACACCTTAAAAATGACTCAGACATTCAGAAGATTAGTTGCTAGAGTTTTCAGTCAGTGCATTTTTCTAGCAAATATTTGAGAGGTAGTCAAACTTGTAAAGCATTAACTTTCATGAGTGGGGCCAGGTGGACTGGTCTTGATGGACTGATGGACTTGGCCACTTACACCAGAGAAGAACATGTCCTGCAAACATTTCATGAATCAGATTACACTGAAAATTTATGCATTTGGTTACTGCAGTGGCAATAGTCAGCTTGCCACTTTATGATCTTTAAGTTGCTTGCACTGCTATATGAATTACCTTTATTTAACAATTTTCACTGAGAAAGAAGCTCATGTCCTGAGAGGATTCAGGCACAGTACCCTCATAGCAAGGATGAGTCAAATTTCATAACTGAGTACCTTAGTACCCAGAACAGATAATTGTCATGTTCTTGCTTTGTGATCATTAAAGCTAAAAAGGGCATAATATTGCAACTAAATATATGTTGATTTCTAGGAAATTATAGATCATTGTGATAGGAGTTTTTAGCAGACTGATAAAGCAGCCAATTTTAAACTTAAAAGCCTGTATTAAATCCATTCATTAACAACTCATTTTGTGCTAATGGTTAGTACTTAAACAATATTAATCCTCTTCTCTACTTCATGCTCATCAGTCCATAGAGGAGGAAACAGGCTTTAAAGGCAATGCTCTTGAAACGGTACTCTTAAATCTAGGGGTGCTCCTTGACTGTCTTCAGAACAGATCTGGTTGTTTGGTGGTTTTGTTTGTTTGTTTGTTTTTTGTTTGGTTTTTTGTTTGTTTGTTTGTTTGTTTGTTTGGGTTTTTGTAGTTTTTTGTTGTTTTTGTTTTGTTTTGTGTTTTTTTGTTTGTTTTTGTGTTGAATTTTGTTGAAGCAAGGTAGGGAGGGCAGCTAAAATTATAGCATAGTTCTCAATGTTCAACCGTTGGTGTGACTGAAACACCCAAGGAAGACAGACATCTGAAAGAGAATGCTAAAGCTACACACACATGCTAATCAGTGCCAGGTATGCCTCATCCAAGTTCAGATCAACAATCCCCTGAACAGTTAAGAGAATGAAAAGACAATAAAAACCAAACATGGGTGAAATTTTATATTTTTCAAAAGGTATTTGGATTTACTGCAACTTAGTCATCCTTAGATATTGTTTTAAAATCCTATTTTATGTGGACAAAGCACCACCTGGGATCATTATGCAGTTGCATTGGTGGTGTGCCTAGTTCAGCCCTGATGTGGATGCACGGCTTATTTATTTTTGTGTATTTAGACAAAAGGCATGTCACTGAATACTAGTGCTACTCAGTACCATTCCTATACTGCAGACTATTTTTAATGTAAACTGGTATATAGCTGCAAAATGCACATTGTTTCCCTTCAGGGAGCTCTGAAGGAGCAGCACCTGGATATCTGGAAACTTCTTGTCAGGGAAATTGTGATTCACAGTTCAAGTGACTTGCAATGACTTAAGTTTTAATTTTAGCTAAGTCTAAAAAATGAATGTTCCTCTTCTGAAGCCAGTTGAAAAAACTTTAAGTGATAAGAGCTCCTGAGTATCTAATTGGATATAAACACTCTAGATTAACAACATGTGAAATCAAATCTCAGCTTAAATGAAATATGTAACTTTCATCTTCTTATATCTTAGTGTAATAAAGAAAAGCAGCTGGGAGCTTTCCAGAGTGATGTGACTGAAGGCTGTAGCACAGCATGGTGCAGAAAAATAACCAGTTCCTCCAGATGGCCATAAAAAACCCCAGAAATACTTTGTTTTCTCAAAGACTAAACCAAGGTATTCTTAATAGATCTGACTAAAGGTATAGAAAGAATACAGGAGCTGCTAGTGTTATCCATCTCACAGGTATTGTAAGGGAAGGATATGAGTGTTACATATATTCTGTGGAAATTCCCTGGAGGAAATAATAATGAAGGGAAACAAAATTCCTCTCTGCTATGTCAGCACAACTAAAATTAAAACAGATGCCAAAGCATGTCATTAAGAGAGATGTTTTCCAAGACAGCAGTAGTTCAGTGCCCAAGTTACACTGAAAGCCACCCTTTTAGAGGCTCTTGCAGCTGTTTCAGTCATTTTTGTCCCCTCATTCAAAGCGGAAAAAAAGGTTCTTTAGGACAAGTCCCCTAGTAGTTGCAGAGACAAATAGATGGGAATAACCTAGAGTTTTTCTAAGCAATAATTTAAAAAACCCCAGAGTTTCTGTGTCAAAAACTAATTCCTAATTTACTCAGGGGGAAAAAGAAAATAATTTTTCCATTTAAGGAAATGCTGCAGAGACACTAATGTCAAAAAAATCACAGTATTGTCTGATGTACAGAATATGCTACATCAGTAGTGAAACATATACTGTTGTCATGATACTGTCAGATGGAGGCTTTGGGATGGAGCAAGCATTAATAACCCATGTGGAAAGCAGATGATTTTGGAGAATGAGGGTATTGTCAAGAGTTGCATGTCATTGCCCAGGGGATTACCTCTTTCCATTTGTAGACACCCAAGTCAGCCAATCTGTCTGTCCTTAAGTGATCAGCATTGGAGTGCTTCTTCCTTTATTCCTATTGAGCAGCAGTTCAAGTGAAATCACAGTTTCCTTATTTATATTCCTTATTTCTCAACTGCTTGTACATACAGGCTGTGAGTAAGGAGCTTCCTCATTTATTTTCTTGCTGACCTAATTGATCTTTTTCTTTAATTTGGGGAGTATGTGCATAGCTGTAGACGGCAGCACGCTTTTAAGAATAAAGCTGGTTGCCTTTCTTTTGAAGCCAAAGAGATCAGAGAACTGAGAAAAATTACTGCAGCAAAAGAATGTTTATTTCTACAGTGAAGGTTTCTCTTATTTTTCTTACAATGGAACCATGATGAATGGTGTTAAAAAGTTCTATCATGTTTTTATATTAAAATGAACAGAGGAGTGAAAGCATAGCAGTGAATAGGATGTATTTAAAAAAAAAAAGAAAAGGAAAAAAACATATTCTTTGAAGGATTTTAATGAAACCAGTAATTTGTTCTTTCATATATGTTTTTTACACAAGTTAAAGTGTCAATATTGTGTTCAAGAGGCAAGGTGCAATTTTTTTTATTACACCTTCCATTTTAGAGTGAAGGAAGAAAAATGTATGTGTAGCCATCTCTGCTCTTTGTGTACTCTGTCTTCTTCATTAGAATGTTAAAAACAAAGGCTGGTATCTTTCCTGTCCTTTCTGCTGTGATTCCTCATATTCTGTGGTGGCAAGCATGGTAGTGTATTCCAGAGGCCTAGGTAGGCTGTGGTGGAGCAGAAACAATCCAGGAAAGGTGGTTGTTGCTGAATGAGAAGTGGAGAGAGAATGCAAGTGAGAGCTGCTTCCTTCACCTTTATCTTCAGAGCTGGGGAGGGGTGTGGCTACACTACCACTGCTGTTTCGCAGAAAAGTGATCCTACTTCAGTCTCCCCATTAGTACCACATAAGCTCTAAATGCAACTATTCCGGGAGCTGGGAGAGTCCTTTTCAGAGTAATTTTGTGATACTGATATACCTTTTTATGTCCCCTTTCTCCTTATTTGATTTAGTCAAATGGTTTAAAATGGTGCTATTGGAGGTGAACAACTCCAAATGAGAATAAGTACAATAGCTTCAAGCCTAGAGACTCAGTAAGATCTTGAGTTTTAAGGATGCTCTAAACCTACGTTTAGGGACATGCTAGAGGATGGAATATATGATCCTCTTTAAAATCATTCTTGTCCAAGAACATATACAAATCATTTAACTGGCTTTTTCATGAAGTTTTGGATTAGGTCTCATTTTTAGCTCAATAATAAGCACTTAAGTTGACAGAATGTATTTTCTCACTTAGCTTTTTTTTTAACACAAAGTACTATGTCTCTAACTGTGAGGGAGATATCACTTCATTTAAAAACTAATATTGGATTAAGTGTTGAACTGTGGGTGCTCAGCCGTGGCTATAGGTCTGTGCAATCAGTCTTCAACCTGTTGTTTGGGAAGATTGTGAGTACCCTCTTTTCACTATCCATGTCAGTCTAGACCTACAGTTATGGAGGAATGAAAATATCTAGAAGTCCACTGGCATGCACTTTACCTGTATATAAAACCTGAGCCTAACCATTGTTCTTAATGTCTTAATGTCACTAATATCAGGCAGCAAGTGATGAAAATGCTGGTGCTTGGGGATGGCAGGGCTGGCCCTTGTCAGGCTGCTGTCAAATGCCCCAGCCAGCACCTCAGGCTCACCTTTCCACCAGTGCTGCTGTGTGACAGCATACTGGCAGTCTTTTTGATACCTGAAATGCATTTACAAAGACTGGGTTCATGTTTCACTTGCAGTGTTCTTCAGAAAGGGAAAATATGCATCATTCTCTACTGAGAAAGGATGGAAAAAAAATCAGTGAAGATGTATTTCAGCTGATTATGAAATTTCAATAGTTTGTGGAGCATAAAGAAAATTAGTAAGCCTAGGAACACTATATATTCTCATCTTGTTCCCAGCAATTATTATTCTTGATAAACTGAAAACAAGCAGTCAGACTTGATAAAAGACATATAATATTCTGTAAGAATGAAACTTAATGTGTTGCAGAAGATACTGAGACCTTTGTTAATTAATACAGAAAAGCTTAATAATTTTCTTAGGAAACTAATGGAAAAGATAAATTCTTACTAATTTACATAGTTGCATGTTATTTTTCCATCTATAGTTCTTGTTTACTGTGCAGAAAATGCATTACTGAAGATGTGGTAGTTGGATATTTGACCATATCCATATTTTTGGAAAAAAACTTTCCCCACAGCTACTGAAGTATCCTGTAAGACAGGCTGTGGCAGGCTTTTTCAGCTGTCTTCCATGACTAACTTTTTCTGGAGATTAACATGACATATCCTGATTTAAGAAGCAGTGCTGGGAGACAAAGTTGAGGGAGAGAAACAGGGAGGCAGGGTGGGCTGTTTTCATGGAGCCAGATCTGAAAACACACTGGGCTCTGAGAGTGGGAGAGGAACATTTTGTAAAATATGCTGAAATTAATGCAAGAAGGTACTAGGGCAAACTTATTTTTGATAATCAGAGCAAGCCTGAGAATTTTCAAACTGTAAAGTGATAGCAACTGCTGAGCAGTGGCTGTTGGTATCTGGAGTAATACTATATAGCTGACCAAATATGAAAACAGTACTTTTCCAAAGTTCAGTTTGTGATACTGACCCAGCAAAACTTTACCACCAAATCGGATTAATGAAACCTCTATGTTGGGGGTAGTGAACAAGAAATAACACCTCAGGAAGTCTCAAGGGAAGAATACCAGCGATGGAGAGAAATTTATTGTTATAGGCGTGGAGAAGAACCGATTATCATAAAAGAAGGAAGAAGATAAGAAGTCCAGATAATAAGTTTATTGACTGTTATATTTTATTAAGTGTTATTGCAGGTTTTAAAATTTTTCATATTTTACTGTTCTATAGGATTATATTGTTGTATTCTCATTGGCTATTCTTTGCCAAAATGTTAAATATTCATGTTGTATCTGTTCCTCCCTTTGCTCCCTGTTATGGTTATGTATTCTCCCCTTCATGTCCAAGTTTGGGAGTCCCCACCTACCCTTTCCCTTATTTGTTATACTCCTCCCTTTTTCTAGTTCGTTCCACAGCCCCCTATAAAAGGGAGTGGTGTGGGCTTAATAAAGGCTCACCTTCACCCTCCTCAGGCATCTCGACTTCATCCTTTTGAACCCCTCAGCTGTCCTTAAGAGGCAGCTGACCCTCCCCGTATAGAGCCTCTAACATTGCTGTCTATATCTGTATGGCATTCTACTGCCTTTCCTCATCAAGGGGTAAATAAGCTTCAACAAAATTTTTAATCTACATGTAAATAAGGTATTAGTATATATGTAGCAAGAGTCAGCACACAACAGAGGAGAGGGGATATTTGCAGAGGAACAATACAAAAAGAAGATAAATACTTGTCCAACAATGAGACATTAAAGGAGATGATAGATTTGATTTGTTTAAACTATTGTCCTCAGTTAGTTAGTAGTGAAGTGGTTAATTTTTTAGCACTTACTGTTCTTGCTGAGCAGAAGGGTGCCATTTCTCTCCTCTGATTCACATATGGTACACCTATGGGTAAATTTGTGTTCCTAATATTGTCTATTGTGTGTAATATCCTGGGTGGTGAACCCAGGAGCCACCCTCACTATGGCCGCAGAAAGGGGTGAACATGTCATAGTTCTACTGGCCTTCAGAGAGCTAGGAATGGGTCAGCCCTTGAGTGTGCTCCAGTAAGGCCTGGCCAAGCCACCCTGTTGACCAAAGGACCAAAAGGGACCAAAAGACATTGGTGGCACCAGATGTCAAGCAGAACTGGAGTTATTATGTATGGCACCATTTTTGTAAGAGGGGCTGTTCAGTTCAGCTATAAATGAAGTGCTTTCAGTCTTCAATTCTGTGCTTTAAAACGTACTTGGAGGTCTTTAGTTGTCTGATACAATAGTGGTAATGGGCAGTTACATGAATAACACAGTCTGTTCTAAATTTTCTAAAACTTTTCAAAGTTTGGAGGAGAAATGTGATGGCCATCCTGGAATATCACATGAGAAAGGGGAACACTGGTGGCAGAAGGGCAGGTGAGCAACCTTCACCGCTGATTACCATGGAAAAGTGGGCAACCAGAGCTGCTTGCTTCAGAGTGTCTCTGTACATCCAACTCCATCCTATACTTCAGTAGGGTTATGGGAGCAATCACAAACAGCTGTTGTTTTCCACCTGGATGTTATTCTGGAGTTTATTTTCCTCTGGACTGCATGGCCTGTAGCTCTCTGTCTAACAAAGGTCTTGGTATGAAGCACAGGGCTAGTATGGCTTACCAGAGGCATGACAGCAGCAAGGATTGTAAGCATTTGTGACATAAGTGTGTTACAAAATTTAATGGGTTAAAAAGATTTTATCTGATTTGCTGAATAATGTGGATTAATTATTCTCTTAATTCCACAGTTGATCCATTTGCTTCATTGGCCACCTTCTACAAAGCTGCATAGAATACTGAAATCTTCCCTCTGAGAGAGAGGACTAACAGGAGAGTGGATGATTTCTAATGTGCTGGCAAATCTTTTCAAAAGGAAAGGAATTATGAAGATCTATAGGGAACTTTATCCATAAGTCTCCAAACAGACTGCCACAGTAACTTGAATCATCATCCATTAGTTAAATAATCTTTATCCTTCCCTAGTGTTTACTGTGTTCTATTCAGAGAAAATTACATCCTTTTTTGAAGCTCTTTTTTGCTGGTTGATACAAGTTAAGTTTATTTAGTTCTCTGGCATAAAGTTAGTTCTCTATTACCAGGCTTAGAAGGGCTTAATACAAATTATAAAGGTGCAAGAGACAGCTATGAAGATGCAAATGCATGAACAAATAGTGGAAGATAGTTATGATTTCTGAAGTGTGGACATGTTAACAGTATTGTAAACTTTTTAGAAGGAACAGTCCTTCTCCAAAGGGCTCCACGTGACAGGCAGTATTTGCCAAAGAACAACTGTGTCGGGTTTGCTAAGCTCCCCAGCAAACACAGCTGTGAGCTGGCTAACTCTCCCCACCCCACTC
>VXAU01005177.1:0-91585 GCA_013399695.1 Formicarius rufipectus
ATATATATAATATATATATAAGCAAACGTGTTTGCTTAGACAGAAACCCCAGACATGTAAATGTACATTTCCAGCACACCACAGAATTTATAACCAATGCAGACTGGTTTAGTTCGGTTGTACGTTGATTTAGGGTCTGATTAGATAGTCACCCTCATTGTACTATCATTGCATTGGACCTGATTACAACACAGTTTCATACAGATTAAAGAAGTTTCACTTGTACCCTCATAGTCATAAATCATTACAGACTTGCAATTGCAATATACAAGATACTTGGAATTTAATTGGCTCTAAGTGACTTTCAAGCAATAAGTGAACAGCACTGCTAGGATTACACAGAAAGTGGCAAAGAAGGGTAGTAACATATCCTAAGTCACAGAATTTAAGACTAAGACATACTTCTCTAGATAACATAGTTAGTGCATTTTGTGTCTTATTAGGAGAAAAAAAAAAGTCATTCAAGCCCACAAATTTGGTCACAAATGAAAGTGACAGTGCATGGAAGTGACAGCAAAAAGAAGTGAAACACTGGTAACATCCCTCTGTAGAGTAGCAATTGATACTTTTGAACTTTGAGTTTTGAATTAATTTTTGTTTAGTTGTTTTACCACTTTTGCTATAAGATTATCATCTTCTATGAATACAGGATGCTAAAATGGATGAGTTGTTAGATGTCTGTGTCAATACTTCCTTTGCTATCAGCATATCTATTTCTTGAGCACAGAAATTGACAAATGGTGCATATGATACACAAAGATATTCAGTGCTATAATTATGCTAGCATTGTTAGTTAAAGGTTCTGAATGCCAGCTTTGAATTCTTCAAATTATTCTCAATAACTTTTAGCCAAAATGATTTTATCATTTTCTATCCCTTTATATGACTGTTTTGTTTTCATTGTTGTTTAGATGCAACAACTGGGACTACTTCTTGTTATAATTAACTATAAATACCCCAAAAATGTGTATAATGTACTGCCTTCCATATCCCCCAAACAATTATTAAAATCAGTGTTCATTCTTTAATTTCTTATACTCTAATCATAATTTAGAATGTTTACATCTTATAGTGCAAAACACATAATTAAATCTGTTTGATTTATACTTTTGAACTTTTGATTGTAAGAAAAAACCTCTAAGTGTTGGCTTATAAACAAGGCTCATAAAAGCGCATTGTATGTTTTACTGAGAAAGAAGCATCAGGGTCCACAAAGGCTTATTAGGTTTTTGTTACACACAAAGAACATTACTCATAAAACAGCTATACATATGGCTTTTGGGTGACATTTGGAGGTTAGAACACTGCAAGAAATAAAGGGAAGAGATTTTTCCCTCATGAAACCACAAGTCTTGTGATTAACTAGTCTATAAGCAGGCATCCATGCATTTAATTATTGTGTATACTTCCTATTTAAATAATCCTTGTCTCTCTACAAATCCTTTTTCCCTCTGCAAATTCTTGTCTTGTAGCTTCAGTTCAGCCTGATTAGCTTCAGAACCTCTGTAAAAATGGGAAGAAGACTGTCCATTTCCTTTGTCAGAAGTTCAGTGTCTATATACATTTTTAATGCATGATAATGCCTTTAATATGCTGCAAACTGCTGAAAAAGCAGTACTGAAGTCTTAGTTGAAGACATTAATCAGTGCAGCAAGACTTCTTGTGATGTAAGTGAATTAAGTATATCATGACATACACTGAATATTCCTATAGAGCAGTAAGAAGTGTTAAGACAAATTGTCTTATGTCTGCACTTCAGTGAAGAGAAAAAAAAAAAAGGTATCAGTTCTTTTCATTTCAATCTCCCACAGTTTTCCAGCATAGTCTAAGGCAGACATCACAGCAGGTATACAATTGATTCAAGCTACTTTTCCTCAATACCTGTAAGAAAACTGAAGTAAAGTTGTCAGACAAGGCACTACACTTCACAAAGCACGTGAGGCCTGGTAAAAAGCCCCAGCTGACGGCAGAAGAAATTACAGGGGGAAAGGCAGGTGCTCTGAGGCAGCTAAACCACACAATGGAAGATAAAACTCAAAGAAAACACATTATCTTCATGTCATGATTTTTTGTTTGTTTGTTTCTTTTACAATAGAAAAGACAGAAAGAACTCCAGCTATAGATTACAGCTAGAAAGACAGACAGAGCAGTTTATGCATTTTAAACACACATGGATATGTGTGTTGTAACCATTCAGTGAAGTCTGGTATACTTAAGAACTGTACTAGATGCCTTATTTATATGACTAGGACATTCTTGTTAGGAGAAAGAAAAATAATTCTGTAACTTCTTAAATCCTATCAAAAATTGTCCATTACAACAGTGTACTTTCCATCCATCTAAGGCAGAAATAATGGGGTCTTTTTAAGTTAAATAGCTTTCTAGTCTTGGACACTTTTTTAAGAGGCTCCTTGCCTAACCTTTCCCCGATAACTTTGATTGTATCCTTTTTCTCCTCTTTGGACATCAGCCTGACTATGATATGTCTTATTAGTGGTTTCTTTGAGCCTCCAAATGTATAAGGAAAAATTTACCTGTTTATATCTAACTCTACCTGGAATTAGTCATACTCCTAACTTCATTAGAGTTCTTCAGATATAAACTGAGGGTGAAAGAGAAATCAGATCAAAACTTTCAAACTTTTTGTTCTTTCTTATTATTTTTTTATAAACCCTAATTTTTCCTATAATTTAGTCTTATAGAGAGGGATGAAGAGTCTACTGATATCTGATGCTTACATGGAGTAGACACCAAATCACTTGAAATTTCAAAAATCTGACAGCTTGTTTTCTCAATGTGTGTCAATTTTAACTAATTATTTCTGCCATTTTATTTACTGTGATTTCCATCTAGCTGACTACCTTGACCTTCTCCCTATCCAAGACCTTTTAGGTCACAGCAGTCACAAGTATTGAAATAATATGTTTGGAATATTTTAAAAGTCCATGCCTCTGAATCCCTTTTATCCCAAAAATTTACCTTTAAATATACATAAATGGTCAGTATAACTATTTCCCTGTAGCGTGATTTCTTTACATTTCAAAAGCAAAAAAAAAAAAAAAAAAAAAAAAAAAAAAAAAAAAGATATACACATGCATTAATATTCCAGTAGTGAAAATGAAGTGGTAATTCATTTTTAATAGTTCACACGGACTGGTTTTCAAAGTACCCCCAGAAATGCTGCTTCAAAATCTCTTTAAGTTGTTTCACAAAGTTGTTTGTTATAAAAGAACAATTCATTCAGGTAAATTACACTCCAGCTTTCACTTGTCATGAATATTAAAAGGGTAAACCAACATCACAATGCAGAAAACAGTCCTCATACTGATCTCACACTGGAACAAATCAAAGGAATGAATCCATTGTAAAACTAGAATGAGAACCAGCCTACTAAAACTAAAACCTTGTTTTGAATTTTATTTGTATTTAGCTTGAACAAATGTATACTGTGTTTAAAAACAAATACATAGTTCTTTTTTTTTTTTTAATGTTAGCATCTAAAAGATCTGTCTCTCAATTCAGGGATCCAATTTATGAACAGGCAGTGATTAGAACAATATTAAATTTCAAATGCATTGAGAAATTCTTTCATCGATTATGGCTGAAATATTGCAAAGTGAACTAGTAGGGAGACACTAGGCTTCTTTTATCCACTGTTGGAGCAAGTATTAGAGAGCTCAGCTAAATCATTTCACTTTGAATACTAATCTGCTTAATGTCTAACTTCCTCTTTTGCAAGGTAAGCATATTTATATATCTATCAGACCCAGATGCCAGCTTTCTGAGCAAACTACCTATACATTTCAGGGTGATTTATTTTAAACCTTTTTTTTGTAACTGATCCTAATGAGTTGAATATCTTTTTCAGCTTGAGTTTCTAAGTGAAATTGAAGATTTCACTTAGAATGCTTTGCATTTACCTTTTTTAAATTATAACTTTGCAAAGGTATTATAGTGACCATCACTACCGCATGAACATCTCAATGAGTTGTACTTACATTTACACATTCCAGAAAACAATGACAATGTATGAATTTTCAGCTGACTAGACTTCAAACTAATGACACATGAGCCACATTGGTTTTGCCTGAGACTGAACTTGTGTTACCTGTTCAAAACAGTAACAGTGTACAGATTCCATAGGCTGTAAAACAATTGGGCCACTGATTTTTTATTCAGTTTTTTAAATTAATCTCTGCATTGCTATTTTCTCCTGAATCTCTTCCGCTATGGAAAAGATGCACTTTCCTTAGTGAAGAAGTGTTCCCCTAAAGTTTTCCTATCTTATAAAGGGAAGCCCAAACAAAGAGCAAGAGAGAACAGTACAGTCAGTGATCTAACCAACTCACTGCAAGAATTAGATTGTTTCATCTGCCAGCATCCAGAGAACACTGTGATTCAGTAATGATCCAAAGGCTGAATTGTCATAGCTTAAGGGTCCTGAGTTCATACAAACAACCCCAGCATTTCAGACTGGGCAAAGAGATACTTTTAAGATTTGGATCTGGAGGAGATTAAGTCAAGTTTGCTTGACATCAGTTCTCTCCCTCATGCATCTCATGATTCTCAAAAGGTACAATAAACAGATCTGTGACAAAACTAACGTTTTTTTCCTCCTGGAGTTAGTTTCCAGTTGAATCAAATTTCTGTACTAACTTCATTAACAATTCCCAATTTATTAACTGTGTAATCTACTTTTAAAAACTTTTGCTTATTGCTTTTAAAAACAATATAGTCTTCAAAACTTCAAGACATATAGTTCACAAAGCTGTTATAATTCTCATTCTGTCTTTCTATTCTCACCTAATGGCAGAGTCAGAATTTGAGGCATTCAGAATGAAGTACAATTTCATAAGGCTGACAGGCAATTTCTGTCCATTTAATCTTCAGAATATCTTCTCAGGTTGGTTTATTTCAGAGCAAGATTCTTCTTCCTGCATTAGAAATTATAGCTTCTAAGTCCATCATTAGACTGACTGAAATAAATGCTGTGAGTGGGTATATATCATGTGCCACTCTATGTGTTCAGTATGCACTGGAAGTCTACATCAAAACTGGCACATGGTTTGGCAAGTACTAAGAAAGATACCCAAATTCAAGCTTGTGACTTGATGCTGTTTAACATAGGTTTCATAATTCTCTGGACTGACAAGTATACTGCAAGGACTTTGGGGATTATTACAATATATTATGCAGAGAATCTCCATAATAATGTCTTTATGTCATAATGTGTTGTCAAAAATCCCAGTGCATTATTTTTAAGATATACAAATGACCCATCAAAGTGTATCAAGGTTTTATCATATTCTATTAGGTCTGTTATTTGGTAAAAAGTGTGCTACTGGGAAGTACTTTTAAATATTTTAGGGAAACCATTTGGGGTTTTTTTTGATTATTATTAAAAGGAAATAAAATGGCATTAAAGACTGTTACAGAAATTAATCCATCCTACGTAGGAAAACACAGCAAAAAGTCTAGGATTTTATAGAATGTCCTATCTACCTATCCAATGACTTTTATATTTCAAGATTTAGGAGATTAGCTCCTTCCAGTAATTTATATATATATTTAGAACATATTAGAACTCTTAACTCTTAGGTTTTGGGAACAAAAAACCTATGGGATTCTCAATCCTCCAATTTGGAAAAAAATTGTAAAATATATTAATAAGGAAAGCAGAGAGGAAACAAAACCACACTTATTTGGTTTTGCAAACAATACAAATACAACAGAAATCAAGAAGAGTCCTGTAAGAGCCTGGAATCTTTGTACTGGATGTTACATATATGGTTGTTCATTCAAGCGCAGGAATGAAATGAAAGTAGTTTTTGATCTTCAATGGCAAGTTGTTATTTCTTGAACTCAGTGTGTGCAGCTACAATTCTCTCTCTAAAACAAACAAACAAAGAAAACAAACAAACAAAACCTCCCAACAAAAAACCAAAACCAACCAAACAAAAAACCACAAACAAACCCAAAACCTTAGTCTTTTTATTATTGTATTAAGAATGAAATAGATATTAGAATTCTTCAGATATTTTTAGATATTCTTGCTTTCAAGAAAAAGTTTACAATTTTACCTCATGGATTTGGTGTACTTATGTTCATATTCAAATACCAAAAAAACCTATTTTTTAAAATTACACAGAAAGATCCATCAAAACCAGAGATGGCTCAAATAATTTAAGGGGCAGCAGAGGACTCAAGTGTAATGAGAGAACTCAAAAAACGTATATGATATAGGAACGTAAAAAAAAATATATATATTTAAAGATGTTTCAAGATGAGGTGTAAAGAGGAGGGGCTTTAAATCAAACCAATGAAATAAAGATCAATAATTAAAATTAGTAAATACCATAAGGTCACCACCTAAATTATCAAAAGTACTATTATTTCTCTTCTATATTCACCAAATCTCTCATAGTATGAATAATGAAATGATCCTGTACACATAGACATTCTAACAGGGACAGAGTGGAGAGTATTGACAGCTATATCCATCTTCAGTACTGGGCAATTTGATTCATGCTGTAATAAAAAGCAATAATATTAGTAAAAGCATGTACAAACCCAAAAGATTAGAGAGGAATTATTACTATATATACTGAAGGAGTAGGTGGTGTGGTTTCACCCCAGCCAGTAAAGTACTGCGCAACCACCTGCTCAGTCCCCTCCCTCCAACGTGATGAGAAGAATCAGAAAGAAGTAAACCACGTGGGTTGAGATAACAGTTTAATTATCAAAACAAAGTAAAATACAACAATAACAACAGAAGATGATGATGATGGTGATGATAATAATATGGGGAGATAACAAAAACAGAGATTAATAGAATCCAAGAATGACAAGCAATGCTAAATCAGTTGCACCGCACTCACTGACCAATGCCCATACAGTCACCAAGCAGTGATCAGCACCTCCCAGACAATTTGCCCCAGTTTATACTAAACATGATGTACTATGGCATGGAACATCCCTTAGGCCAGTTCATCTCATCAGTCCCGGTTTTGCTTCTCCACAGCTTCTTGTGCACCTGTTCACTGTCAGAGCATAGGAAACTGAAAATTCCTTGACTCAGAGTAAGCACGGTTGTTTAGCAACAGCTAAAACATCAGTGTGTTTTCAACATTATGCTCAAACTGAATAAAAACAAACCCAAAAAAACCCACAAAACAACCCAACCCAACCAACCAAAAAACACCAAAACAAAAGCAATGAAAAATCAAAATCAAACAAACAAAAAACAAAGACAATTAACTATTTACCAGCTGAAATTAGGACTGAGGGAAGAATCCTTACACAGCTGTAAGGGTTATTTGGAGGGAGTAATGAGCATTTGCCTAAGAATATTTTGATTAACTATACTTGAATTTCCATGCTGGTGAGTAACTGGCCCTGGAATTTTCCTGATTAAAATCAGTTTCAGTGTCTGACCACTACAACACAGAATAGCATATTCATTCATTTTGGAAGTTTAAAAGTACAAGAAAGCATCAAAGGAAAACATTCCCAATCTACAAAGTATCTCTATTCCATAGATATATATATATGTGTATGTAGAGATAGAAGTACAACACCTACACATAGTTACTCTAGTTTGCTACAATGATGAGTACCTTCAAAATGTATGCATGGCACTATAAATCCAAACTCTGAATGTATATATTTCTTTACAAATAGTCTAAAAACACAATTTTGTTAAGAGAATGTTATTTTTAGTGAAGCAATTCCATTCATCACATTACATATTTTTCATGCATTTTTTCAAGTGCAGCATTTAATTTGAATTGCTTTAATAGAATTAAAATAAATGTATAATTACTTATTTATGCATTACTGTATGTTTATATGCATTAGATTTAATTTCATATGTCAGTCAGCAACACATCTGGTCAGCTTCAGAGCATCTGGTTGAATTGATAAATGTATAGTCATACAAGACAGGATGCTCTTGGCTGACTCATTTTGTTTGCTGTTTTGTATTCATTCTGGCTATTCCAAATCTTCCATATGCTTTTCAGTTATACACAGATGCAAGACATTAGGATATAATAATTATACTATCAAAGAAAAAAGAATATTCTTTCTTCTAAGTATGGAAATCCCTAAGGAAATCATACAGATCCACCAGTTAATCTGTGCAGCATTCTATATTGATCTATGCAATTTAAGCACTGCATGCTTAGAAATAGATAGATAAACATATATGATATTAGAATTTAGTTTGCTATGTATGCATATATTTTAGAAGGAATTACTGAAATAACACAAAAGCAGGAAATCTTTAGAACTCTGTGTTTTTTTCCCTCTCTCACAGTATAGTGACATTTTAGACAACTTAATGACAGTATTGGGAGGAATAATATAAGAGGTTCTGCCAGTCAGTTGAGAGTAGGAGAGTTTGGAATATGGAAATGTGTGCTTGCCTCCTCTCTCATGTAATCATATAGGTAGAAAGAGGAGGAAAGCTAAGCAGCATGAGGAGATGGAATTGGAGTTGCCCATTAAGAATTTAACACATTTCTGAGTAAGGAAAAATTAGTGTAAGGAGGAAATTCTTTGGTAATGCTGATTAGATCACAAATAAAATGTGGATGGAGTACTTATGAATGTAACAGAAAAAGAACCTGAAAATATGCAGAAGAAATTGACTTCAGACAAATTAACTTCAGACAAAAGTTGATAGAAATTGTTAAAAATTGATTTCACTTAAAGGTGATTCTTAAATATAAAAATTACATAGAATATAGGATTTGACTTACCTAAAAGCTCTTGTGTCTTTTAGCATATTTCAGCTTTTTTGATACTTGCTGCCGAAATAAATTATCTATGAATAAAATAAGAGAAAGTATTTCAAAACAGGTTTGAAGTTAACTGAAACAATTTTTTGGTCAAAAAGCGCATACCAACTGTGCCTGCAGAGTGTAAGAAAATCTGGTGTACATGTCACTGCAAAACCATCATCTATTTCTGCTCCTGAACAATGTGATGCACCTGACACTGCCCTATGTATAAATGGAACACTGTATAACACAACCAGTGCTTCTGTATGTATAACAAATTAAAACTATAAATTTCTGTATTCATTAAATTATTCTAATCTGTATCCCACAATGCCATTTACTTCTGGGATCAGCCACTTTCAGTGTTCTCAGTCATCTGAAGAAATTAAGAGGAAACCTTAATAATTGCCTAAGAGTTTACACATTTTATCATCATTAAGAAACACTTGCTACAGCAAGGAACCCTAATAGTTCTAACAAGCTCCCATGGGGAAGATCAAAGCCAGTTTAAACACAGCAGACTGTACAAAAAGAGGCAGACAAAGAGTCCAGAGGGGCTCATGGATGACTAGGAAAAAGGAAAATAGAAGGAGTTTTATGTCAGATAGGAAGGAAATCAACCTGAAAGTACAAGTGCATTTTGTAGGACTACACAAATTGTTCTCCAAGGCCCATGAAAACCATGAAGCTGCAGTCGAGATATTGCTGGATTAAAGATAAAACCCCTTCTCAGTGGCTCAGCATGTTGGATCAGGGTCGCAACCATGCTAATGCAGCCACACAGACATGCCCCAGAAAAATCATCATGAACAGAACAAACTCAGTTTTCTCATCCATCTGCGACTCGGAGAGGTGCCATGTTTGCTTACAGTGAAATATTAGTTTATAAGAGATTAAATGTGCACATATGGGATGCTTCAAAAATTCTTTCCACATTCCCTATCACAAACTGAAATGCCTGACTTGAACTGCTAAATGAAAGTACTGATGGACAACCTCTCAAGGCCCTGAAAGTGAAGCACAGGTGCACAGAAAGCTGCAGGGCTGTATGTGGTTGGTATACATAGAGAATACACTTGAGTCTGCTCTGGGAATAGTAGCCTGACAGGATATTCCCCTGAGGTGTGTAATAGTGAGACAGCTCTCCCTGGAGACTACTGTCTCAGAAATTGTAAGGAATACAGCAGTGCAGCTGTCACGTAACTGTGGCAATGACTTTCTGGGCAGGAGGCATCTCTTGGAACACAGCTCCTGTAATTTATTTTTGTCAGTCAAATCATGCTAGAGCTTTGAGCTGCTGGAGTCTGTCCCAGGCTGAGCAAATATGAATGAAAGGTATGAGCACTGCAGTCACAAAAGATTTTAAAATTGTATGATATAATGTTGCAATTTCTTATGTTTTTCAGCTTCAAAGGAAACAGCCCAACAAGTCAGGGTATACACAGTTTATGTGTGCACAAAGATAAATCTTAAGACAGGGATCTGTAAAAGCCATTTTATTAATGGGAAAGATGAATAAATCAGTTAGTGTGAAATGCCAAATAAACAGGCAAAGCTCAAGTCTCCCTAGAAGTGAAGCACCTCGTTGTGGACTGGAGGGAGTCATCTGTCTCTGCTTGTGTTTGTCTGCAAAAGAGGCTTCTTCTGGAGCTTGGCAGTCAAGATAATTTTAAGTCCTGCCCTCCTCGTAAACTTCTGCAGTAAGCGGAGACCATGCTATTATGGCTAATAGCTGCTGCCCCTGGCAAGTAATCCCTGCTTGCCTGCTAGAAGTAAGGATAACACTGAGTACCTACACCCACAGCTCTTATTTCCAGGTGAATGCTCTGATCACAGGAGGGTTCACACAGTGTTTTTTGTTTGTTGTTATTGAAATTCTCTCACAACACAGACAACAGTCAATATTCACTAAGCCACATAAAAGTGAAAAAAAAGGAAGAGATGTGATCTACAGGGGTGAAGCTTATACTCCAATCCACACTTCAGTAAGTATTTAAAAATTTCATGACAAATGAAATAGGCACAGTAGAAAAAAATGGAAAAAGCTACCATGAAAATGCTTTGTATCTTGGATACTCCCTAAGAAGGTTAGTGGAAATTTAAGTTCTTTTCAGCAGAATGAAAAATAAAAGTTGAACCTCATATATTCAAGGTGACTGCTTTAATTAAAAAGCATCTGCTTAGACATGGTGATTCAGTTTACTTACCCTTCTGGTGCTTTGTATCAGACCCAGAAAGGTTATGTCGAATTTGAAAAGTATTTTTAGGGGAAAAAGAAAACCAGAACTTCTGGAACCCAGAAGTGGTGAAAGTTTAAGCAGGTTAAATTTAAACTTTGGAGGTAGTATACACTTGATGACAGCGAAAGTTTCAACATAGTTGACGCACTGTTTCAGAAAGACCTAATATGAATAGTACTTCTGTTAGAACTCTGGGTATTCAATAAAAGCCAGAGACGGGCTTACCTTATATATTTGTTTGTTTGTTTGTTTGTTTTGTTTATTTATTTATCTATCTATTAGTTTAAACTATGTCTTGAAAAAAATAAAAGAAAAAAATAACAAAACAAAGCAACAGATGGCAAGATTTTGGTCAAAGGTTATCAAAACCTGCACACACAGAGATTTGGTGGATGGCTTTGGCTTCCAAATTCCAGATGTTTTATATTTTAAAGAATTTAGAACTGATTCTAAAGAGACATCAAAGAAAACTTAAGATGGTAGCACTGTCAGTTGCAAACAATTGTAAAATAAGACACTGAACAAATACTGTGTACGTATAATACCAGAAGAAAAAAAAGGAATAAATGATTGTATCTACTGGAATACTTTACATAACTCAGAGGTCAGCTCCAAACAGTTAAGAAAAATCCAGGACCCAGACTTGTGATTCTGTTTGCTGTACTTATTTTTAAATATTTTTTATTGCTTATTGTCCTTCACAGTGTTTGTTTCTCCTTATAAAAGTGTTAGTATTTTTATTATGTAATCATGGGGGAGCTTAGCCCTCAGCCATGACTGAAGAGTGGATTATTTAGGCCTTAAATTTTTAGTCTGGCCTCCCTTCCCAACGATACTTCACACCACTAAAATTGCTGCTTCATCAGTTGTTTCACACAGAAACATCTGTGTGCACTCAAATATATTCCGCGTATCTCTCTAATTACTAATTCTGACACAGAAAATATTCAACCTAGAGGGCTGTTTCAAAAGTTTTGGGAAGAGCTACAAGAAGAATTATAAATAGCCAGAAAAATACACCACAGCTGAAGATTCATGTCATAGATTGGGAAATGTTCAAAAGTTTTGGCTACACATTTAAGCCAGGAATAATGTCTTAGAAAGGATATGGTTTACACAGGCAAGACAAATAAGTTAATCCAATCACACAAATAAAATTGTCTTTATTTTTTTTTAGTCTGTAATATAGCAAAAAGAGTTTAATTTGTACATAAACTTCATGAATTATGAAGTAAACATCAAATGCTCACCAGCATTTCTTAAAGGAGAAAAAAGACATTGTTAGCACGATTTAGCCTTGAGTCACTCAAAACACAGCTTTTCTTCTAGCTCTCATTTGCTCCCAAACAAGAAAGCAATTTGCTTTTGCTCTCTCCAAGTATCCTACTGGTGAAATTCCCTTCTGTCAGACACAATGTCACTGAGTAGGTAGGATATGCTCACTCTCACAAATTAAGGCACTAACTTCACATTCCAATTTAAGAATTAGTAAAGCAATAAAAGCTTCATCAGAGATCAATTCAAAACTTAAAAAACCCTCTGAATTATCATTCCTTCACACCAAACATCTGCATTCATGATAGAGGAAGTCAGTGCCCACACCTGCTATCTGTAAATGCTTCCTCTTACTAAAGTGAATTACAACCCCTGGGAGGGAAAGGAGTCATAATCCTGTCATGGTCACCTGTAAAAGACTAACACGAGGCAGGGTCTTGAAGGCAGTTCTCCCTTCATAGCAGGAAAGCTTTCATGGAGTTCAACATCAGACTTTGACTCCACAAGCACTTTGGTGTTTAGAGCACATTTACCAAGACACTAGGTTTTACTGAATAAGGCTACCCAAAAACACTTAAAATTCATAATGCACATTGTGGGGATTACTGACTAACACTGTTTAAGGCAGAGCTTCCCTAGAGAACAACATGAGCTCTGAGGAAATACAAGTTACATGTGAAGCTGAAAAGCACTTTATTTCTTGATTTTATGCACTGTTCTAACATCCAATGTATTTTGAACATTTTCTTGTTTACATTAAAATAAGACCAGCCAAAGGAGAATTTATAAAACTGACAATAGGGCAAGCTTTTTTCCCAGTATGAGGTTTGAAATAACAGAATTATAACACTGCTGTGGTCCCAAAGGCACTACCACCACTGCGTGCCCCTGCCCAGTCCCCTGAGCTTCCTCTTCCACTCAAGGCCCATGATTCTATGTCAGCCCCCAGGGCCATCTGCTCCTGCCCCAGTGATGCTGCTGCAAGGCCAGTCTCTGGCTCCCCACAGCCTGGCCCTCCTCTGAGCCAGGCACATCTGCAGGACCACATCCCATCCTTGCCTTGGCCTCTCCCTGCCTCCAGGCAAGTGCTCAAAGCACAGGGATAGGGATGTCCCTGAGACTCCCTGGCTGCCCTGCTGCTGTCTGGGGTGGTAGGAAATGATGGACTACCAGTCCCTTCCCAGTCATCCTCACAGGGAGTCCCTCAATGCTCCTGGACTCCCTGACAGTCACAGTCCCATGTGTTGCCTCGACATCACCATCTCAATCAAAATATTCAGTCGAATTAAATACCAAAATTAAAATCTTCTGAGAAGTCTTTGCAATTGTCTGCTGCCGCCTCTTCACATCATCTATGATCAGTTCACCTGCACGAGGTTCAGGCACGTGGAGAAATGGGGCAATCTGCAAATTATCTAAAAATAATTTTTTACATAAAAATGAGACAAAGAAGCCACTTCATTTACAGTGTAAACTGGCAGTTACATAGAGAAAACTTCGTGTCTCTTCTGCTGACTTAGTTCTAGGATCCAGAAACTTTTATAGAACACAGCCTCTGGATCATGCCTCAAAGTAAACAAGTCAATTTTACAAATGGGTAAAAGTAAAGGATTGGGACATTTATTGCAGAGAAACAGGTTTCAACATTGGCATCAACTGTTTCTCTGGAAGGTTTCATTCTGCTCACTTCAATCAAGACATAGGTCCATATATTAAAACCAAATACAGAAATCCATCTGCTCTCCCACATCTCACCGAAAGTGCCAAGACATTCCCAGATCCCAGAGGCTGCAGCCTTACTCTCTCCCACCCACCCTGCAGCTGCTCGAGTGAGCCACGGCCCTTATCTGAGGTTTGCAGATGGCCCCTTTAGGTGTCAGCCTGGCCCTGTGAAGAGGAATTGCAAGAGCTGGAGGAGTACAGCCGAATAATTACAGAAAGATATGTAGGAGCGGGATTTTAATAATTTATGAGATATACTTAAATTGCCAGATTTTAATTATATCTTTATCAGTTCTTTATTTAAACTTCAAGTGCAGCACAGCTAGAGAGTAAGCTTACATTTCCTGCTATGGTATACTGTGGGTAAACTTTTTCAAAATGTAATTCTTGTGCTGACTGTCAAAGTTACTTTTAATTTCTGATTAGTATTTCAGAAGTGTTATATGGATCCATATTAAAAAGTGAGAATGTAATTCTCTGAGATGTTTAGAAAACAAATTTCCTGCTAGAATAGTAATGGTCACATTTCTATCTGACTTATAGTGGATAGAACTAAAACAGGAGTAATTTATTCTTGAATTTATTTATTATGAATGGCAAGGTCCTTTTTATTATAACCAATCAGTAGGTTTAGATATTTTGTATACACTTATAAAATGTATAAATTTCTGAATCATTAATTCAAAAAACTCATATTGTCTGTGAAATCAACTGTTTTTTGTATGTTTTGAAGCAGAAGTCTTGTACATTAGTTTTTCATTTACTATAAATAACCTGGATTCTACAGTCAGGATTCCCAGGATTCCCACACCAACTCAGACTTGACCTCATAGACGGTATACATAATCTCTCCCATTCCCTGCATTTGCATTTGCTAACCGACATAGACCATTGTAAGACTTAGGGCAATTATTGACATATTATTATAAAACTTTTTTAAGAAGGATTATAATTTAATCTCTACAAAAATCAGTTCAATTTGTTTCACTAATCCATATCGCATTCTTTTCCAAATCACCTATATTAACATTGTTTCAAGTGTATTGCCTATGATCATGTTATTTAAATAAAGAAAAGTCTTAAACTAAGGTGCTAAAGAAAGCAATGTGTCATAGGTAAGACTAAAACCTTGTAACATCAAGGATTGAGGGGCTTTGGGACAGATTTCCTCAGGAAGCACTAAGCTTCAATGCAGACCTTTTTCAGGGTGTTATCCAAACTTCTGTCAAGAATAACATATGTATTCTTGATCCTTCCTTAAGGGAGAAGATTGGACCAGATAATATACTGAAGTCCCTTCCAGCCATCTTTTTTTCTATGAGTCTATGCTATTATGCTTGTGGCTGGTAATTTATTGTTTGAGATTCCCTTGTTCTAGCTTTGCCAGTTTAAACTTATTTGGAGTTGAAACAAGGGGATGAAATTTTCTTCTCCAACCCAGCCCAATTTGCTCAAGGCTGGTTCAACAATTTGAATTTTTATTTATCTCCCTGCCAACAGCGTTAGCAGAAACAGATTTTTATAGAGGAAGCACAAATGTTGGGGAATTAAGAAATTTAATAAGAAATTTTTGTATGCCTATATAAATCAACCCTTTCTGGTCCTTCCACCTGTCTTTTAGTTCTTCTTTCACCATTTTCATGACAGTCACATAACCAGCCACCTCCAGGAATTACACTTGTCTTTTGTACAGGTAAAACATATTTCACTGTGTCTGAGACTAGCTTGCTCTCTTGGTTCCTCTGTGCTTAGTGCTGCCAGCTCTAGATCCTTTGTGGATTCTTTAAGGATATACCATGGCTTGAACCGTGAAGAATCATAATCTAAGAGTGTTTTGGTTTTCTTTTTTGTTGCTGTTGTTGGGGTTATTTTCCCCAAAGAAGTAATAGGAATAAATTAAATGAAAAGGAATACAAAAAGAAAGGGAATGAAGCATTTCAAACAAACTAACCAGCTGTATGACATCAGACAGTAAGAACCAGTGAACTAGGGTAGGCTATTGAAAATAACTGGAGAAACCCAGAGTTTCTTGATAGGAATCTGTCAGGTTTCTCACTCAAGCTGAAATCCTTGAGGGGTCCAAGGCCTTTTTATTAGTTCCTCCAACAATGGGGGCCATGATTCAATCCTTCAAGGCAGGAGATAATGCAGACAGCACTAACCAAACCAGCAAAAGATACCTGCCCATGTGATCCTGTTTTGTTAACATATATTTCCTAAATATTCCTTAATTACAGTCATCCCATCTAGTCTTTATTACATTATTTTGATGGAATTATTCTTGCTGTTGCATGCCTAGCTGTTTTGACTTTCTAACATTTATCTTCATGATGTAGCTGTCAAAATCTGTTTAAACACACTTCCAGCCTCCATTTCTAAAGGCACAGCAGAACTGAACATAGCTGCAGCCATACTTTGAGGAACTTTCATCAGGTTAAAAGTGTGTTCCTGAATAAAGGTCTAAAGTTTGGGGGTTTTTGTTTGTTTTGTTTGGTTGGTTTTGTTTTATTTTTTGTTTTATTTTTTGTTGCTGTTGTTTTGGGTGGTTTTTTGTTTGTTTTGATTTTATTTTTTTAACAGGACTACTAATCTGAACAAAATAGCCATTTCAGTGCATTTTTCTAAAAAAACAATATTTTCTGAACCAGCTGCAACTGGACAGCTAGACACATGAAGGAACCATGTAGCTGATGAGCAGAGAGTTATGAAAAAGAATAGGAACCTTCACACATATGCAAATTTGGAAAAACATATTTCCAGTAAGGATTGGATCACTTTTTACAGACAGAGGTCATTCTACCATTGAAAGTAACTGACACTTTGAGAATTGAAAAGTTCTGGTATCCTGACTATTATTTGTGTCATATGTCAGAGTCATAGCTGTGCTGAGTGCTCCTCATCCCGATGGAGATGGAGACTGTGACAATTGCAGCATTTAAGATGTGGATAAGCAGCATTTTTTCCCAGGCTGTATAGTCACTGTCAGCCTCACTGGCAATTGTTCCTGACTGTTTGAAAAAGAGAGATTTTGGGTTGGTCCCTTGCCTTTTTGTCCTCATGTAGTTTTAGGCTCCCTGTTTTTGTCAGCTAAGCAGTCCAGCTGTAAGGTTTTGCAATAGTAATCACTGCCCACACATTACCCAAAGAACAACAATCCCTCTACCCACCCCTTCCCTGAAATAACAGGCTAAGGAAAAACATTGCAGACAACCAGGCAATTTTTTTTTTATTTTTTTTTTTTTGCAAGAATAGGCTTTCTTGTGAGGTTTCCATCATTATGTGGTTTTGGCTGGCTCAGAGAGACCATGCAGAGGGAAGTGCCTCTCTTGCAATTTTAGGTCCAATGCAAGAGACAGCTAAAATACAAGAAGAAAACTAGCTGATTTTTTTTCCCCCAAGACTCCAGTACAATTTTTAAAAGTTGAGCTATACTTTACTAGAATTGCTTTTAATTCATTGCATCATAAACTGCCAACAGGACAATTAAAGGTGACAGGATTGCCTAATAAGTAATCTAAAATAATTACCTGTATCTGTGTCTAAACACTCTATTCCAATTGAGCAGGACATTTATTTTCATATATTCACATATATTACATGTATTACTATAATTTATTTTTATTATTTTGGGTTTACCATAAAAAAATGGCAAAATGTGTTGTGTTAACTCTTCACGTCAGTCACTCACAGATCTGTGCCTTGGCTTCTCTCCTAATGATTATCTAATAACTATGGCCATCCTGCCTCCAGGCCCTCACACATCATGAGAGCAGATTTATATCCATTAGTATATCCTATCTGCTCAGGGGGAATACCATAATCTGACAGGTCACCTTAACGATTTACAGGCAAATCCTACCTTTTATGAAATGAATTAGTTTTGACAATGCCTTTAGTATTCAGATAACTTACTGTGATAACAAGATCTTTAGGAATTTTGTGATTAAAGCCAATTCTTAGAACAAGCTGCTGAAGCATGTAACATAGAAAACTTGCATTTTATTTGTTATACTGAAGTTGCACAATAGTGATACGCTCTAATTTTGAGTTCTCATTTATCATCCTTGAAGAACATTATAATTGCTCTGACCATACACTGGGACGCAACTTTCTCAGTATTTTTGGTAGTATTTAAGCAAGTTGAAGAAATTATTCTTCTCACTCAAACCTTACAAAAAGTTGAGGTTCTACAACATTTAGAAGGGAGTAAACAACACAATCCAGGAAATCATGCCCTCACTTCAATGAAAACAATTTTATTATTTAGTAATTACTTGGAAAACAAGTTCTTGTACACATGTTCCTGTGAAACTTTTTCACAGTAGTAAGCAGGCAAATTGATATATAATGGCTTTGTTCTATATATTACTTTTTAAAAGATTTTTTAAAAATACTTTCAAAATGACTTCTAAGCTCAATTGTCAAGAAAACTTTACCTTTGTTGTAATGACTAAAAACTTCTAATTAATAATCTTCAACACTGTTTACTTTATTCAGTAATCAATTTTCTAGAGATCTAGTTAAACTTATTTAATAAAAACTTTGAATCTGTACATATGCTGTATAGAACACATTGTTTAGTACTTAAAAATCAGGACTTTAATGGGGGGGATGGGGAACTGTTTTGACTACAACATCTATAGTTACGAAATCATAAAATTAAACTCATTTCTAAATGAAAAATTATTCCCACTTCATAGGAAAAATGGAGCTCATATGACATCAAGTATCATATTATTTCAATCAAAAAATAATGAAATCTTAGTTTATAACCTAAAAAGTTATCTTTTCTCAACATTTAGAATAGTGCTGTCAGTTCTCAAAAGTTTAATATTAGTTCTTTAGGAGTTTTTATTTTTTTCAAGCTCATGTGGCAAAACTTATTTCCGTGTACTATTTTACATTTCTACTTCTCACAGACATGAAGAGAAGTGTGAAAATGTAACATCAGAAAGGTAAGGACTGAAGGCAGGAGGGAAAGAAAGACAACCTGCATACATTTATTTTAAAAGCTGCAATGTATATGCTTGTTATTTCCATGATGATGCCATATTTCTGTAAAACAGCATCATGTTACTTTTTTTCAGTATTTTGGGAGATAAAACTTGCTGGTTATGTTCAGATGTTATTAAAGAATTCAAACCCTTTCTGATAAAATTTCATGTTTAAATCAAAGATGAATAGACTTTGGAATAGAGTTTTAATGTAGCAAGTCCTTTGCTTACTTGTAGTTCAGTTCTGCAATATTTGCTTGTTGATGTATTCACACTTTCCACTTTAGTCTTCCTTTATAGAACAACGTGCATTATTTCCTGTGAAGTGGTTCAGTCTTGACCAAAATACTGTAGATGGCGCTGCAGAGCATATGAAAAAAAAAAAAAAAATGAAGTCACTTCTTTATTGTTCACATTACTGCACAGAGAGTATAGGCACAAATATAAAACCTTTCCTGAAATTTCAAGCTCCTTTGAAAGAACCTTTCAGAATGTAATTAGATCAAATCATGTGAAATATATTAGGATTGTAATCAAAGATGCTCTTCTCTCTTTTATCTTGTCTGTGGGTCATTGAGGCTCTCCAAGCTATACAGCCCTTCCTACTCAACCTTTGTACATTTCTTATCGCTATTCAGCAATAACAGTGTTTATAATGATTTTGTTTTGTTTTGGGCATTTATTTTGTGGTGGTTTTGTGAGTTTATTTGTTGGGGTGTTTTGTTTTGTTGTTTTTTTGGTTTGTTTGTTTTTTTGTTGGTTTTTTTTCTTTTTTGTTAATGAAAGGACACCAGCTTTTTGGCTACAGATCAAAAGGGCATACTGTGAGTGGCTATGTCCAGATTAAAGGGGGAAAGACTCAGTCTATACAGTCAATTTCCTACAAGTCAGAAAATTCCATTGTGATTTGGATATTTTCAAAACATCCTAGTTTCTGAATGCATAATATAAAGTGTCACTTCAAAATAGTTATGGATGCTTTTACGCCTCTGAAATGCTAGACGTGCACACTACACCAGGTCTACCTGGAAAGCTTAGCTGTCCAATGTGAGTCCTCAGACTCATCTAGTCAGACTCAAGTATCAGGACCAGGATTTCATCAGTGGTTGTTTAAACTACTTTGTTTTTACCTCACATTGAAGTGACCAAGGACCACATATAAACACTTCCGGTATTAAGTACAAGATCATGACTAGTCCTGTTTTCCATATCTTTACTGTACTGCTGGACATCTTACCAATCACATCTATGTAAGGGTTGGCTAGGTTCAAGAACACTTTCCTGAAGTCATATGCCTTTCTCTCAGCAAGTTTCAAGCACTAATAATGTGGACAAAACAAATGAATCTTGGACCTGAGATGGTGCACTAATATATCCATTTTATAATGTGATATCTAAAAACGACAGTAGCAGTATTTTAGACCTTTAGAAGACTATGGCAAAGTAATGAATGAGTTGTTATATCTTCTACAGGATACAACACTGAGTCCAGACTTGAAAAATACCATCCAATTAAAATCATGTTGTAAACATGGATATCATTCAACACCCAGCAACAGAGTACTTCACGGTCATGAAAGCCAGCCTCACACTAATTACATAAGCTCAATTTGTTTAGCTTTTCAAAGAGAAATTGCAAGGTAGACTTGACTGTGTTTTGTAAGTACATACAGGGAGAGAACATTTCTGATGGAAGGAGGTTTGATACGGAAGACAAAAGGATAATGAACTACAACAGTAAGTTAATTAAGGACTCAAAACAATCTAGCAAATGATAATTTTAAAAGAAACGTGCCTAGGATGTTGCAGGTACTTAGAAAACTAACCACAGAAATAACCTGCTAATACGGGTGCTGATAATCTATAACCTTAAAACTTTGATGTTATTTATTTTTAAGAGCTATGTTCTCACTCAGTCACAAAGTTCCAAATTCAATGAAGAAATTTTCAGATAAAATACCATACTTTGTGTTACAAAGACCAGCTAGATGATCATAAAGATGCTCTGCTGTCATCAAAATCATATTTTCTCATGCTGATAATAAACCTATACGTTTTGTTTTATTAAAAAGAAAATCAAGAACTTTGAGTTAAAGACACTGGGAGAATATAAAAGCTATAGAAACTAGGACTAGCTATAATTTATATTCAACTGGTTAAAAACATTTCTGAACAACTGTTTTATGGAGAGCCAAGAGGAAAAAAATCACCTCCAAAATATTAAGGTTCTCCTGCCATTTACAAAGTCCTATTAAGTTAGTTTTTTTCCTATTAGGCTGCAGACAGTGTAAGTACTAGTCTACCAGAGACAAAATAAGATTTAGAGTGGTTAAAATATCCTAACCATTATGGAGCATCATGCCTTCTACTCTGTCTGTTCAGCTGGCATTTTGAGAAATGTATAAAGCAGTTTTGAGACATAAAGACACTTCTGGTTTTGCACAGATGGTATGATCAGAGCACCCTTGTTATTTCAACCTTTCCTGCAATTACTGTACCCTGAACCCAACACTGTGACCTAGAGAGCCACTATTTTAAGTGCCAGGATGAAAGCTGTGCCAAATTTTACATAATTTTGATATTCTCCCACAAACCATATAAAAAATCACAAGCTGTTTTGTTCCCAGGAAGTTTTCATTTCATAAATCAGCTGATTTCTATTCTCATATACCTATTTGATTTTCTGTGTTAAAAAAAAATAAAAAAATCTTCCAAAATAATATTTTATAAACTGCAAGAATATGGAAAAATTACTCTTCTCCAACACAGTCAAAAGCTCAGTATTGCATGCTACACTACATTTTACCATTTTACTGCTTTATAGAATAATTCCTTATTTCATTCCTTTTAATCAAATAGTAAAGGTCTTTTCCAAAAAGACCAGGGAAGGCAATAATCCATTTCCAAATCAGAAGATAGTCACAGACAATGATGCATCTTCAGTGAGCCTACATGTGAAAGAACTTATTTAAAAGGAATCGAGAATCAAATGAAAATATATCATCTAGTACACTTTATTTGGTTACTTCAATGAAATTATCTTTCTCTGACAATTAAATTTCAAAAAGTACATTGTCATATAAAGCCTACTGTGATGGTAGCAGCATCTGTGTTTCATGTGTTTCAATGCCATGATTAGAGGTGAAAAATAAAACTCAATTTTTAATGAATAACATTTCAAGACTATTTTCTAAATTACTATAACGATCTATGAAAAATATAGTGTGACTACAATTTATTTTTCTCAGATTGCATATTTATTACCTTTCCTTGGTCCAAAGTATTGATATGCTGGACAAAAATTATGCCATCCGAATGGATTTTGACATGTTTGAGGAGTGGATCCATTTGAATATCATGAGGTTCACCAAGGCCAAATGTGAGGTCCTGCATTGGGATTGAGGTAATAACTAATATCAGTACAGTCTAGGCGATGAATGGATTTAGAGCAGTCCTGCAGAGAAAGATTCAGGAGTACCAGTGGATAAAAAATTGGATATGAGCCAGCAATGGCCTCTTTTAGTACCAAATGCCAAACATGTCCTGGTCTGCAACAAAAGAAGTATGGCCAGCAGGCTGAGGGATTTGGTTCTTGCCCTCTACTCTGATCTGGTGAGTAACATACTGCATCCAGCCCTGGGATCCTCAGTAAAGGAAAAACATGGACCTGTTGGAGTGGCACAAAAAGGCCACTGTTATAGTTTTAGTATCTCGTGGAATTTTTCTTTCTCCTATCACCAAATGAGGAGTTAATGGCCCTTATCTTTCTTCTATTGTTAGATGACAAAGGGGCAGATGGTGAGTGAAGGTGTTACCTAGCAACTGTAATCACTGGAGTGGGTGTGGTAAAGGAAGAGGGCACTTGGTTTTCAGCTTGCAGGGGAGGAGGACTGCTGTGGGAGAGAGAGAGTCATCTCCTTGGCTAGAGCCTCTGCCCTGGGGGTTTGGCCTCCTTCCCTTTCTCCTGTTTCCAGTCCCTGGATTTTGGAGTTCCTGGTGCTTCAGAGAGAGAGAGACAGAGAGAGAGAGAGAGAGAGTGATTTGCTACCTGGGGCTTTTGCAGCAGGTCTTTCCTGAGTGAGCTGACAGCTGCCGGCCCGGGCCCAAGGAGTCCCACATCATCGGCGACATCCCCAGCTCAGCGCATCACCCCTCCTCCAGCCAAAGACTAGGAGAGAGTTTTGCCCACGGAAAAGGATCCCAGCTTTTTCCCTCTCTGTGTGACATTTTTCCCACTGATTTCCACACCGCCCATCCCAGAGAGACACTGAAACCTCTCCATCCACCCCCGGGGCAGCCCAGCACTGGCCGAGGAGCAACATCACCACCTGCTGTCCAAAAATATCACTGCGCCCAACGGGAGCAGAGACTGCGGGGGTGTTCAGGGAGGGGTTACCCACAAATTGGTCATTTAGTTCTGGTTGCTTTGTTTCTCTTGAATAGGTATATAGATATAGATATTGTAGTTAAGAACTGTTATCCTTTCTATCCTTATCATACCTTAATTAAATTTTGTTTTGAATTTAAAGGAGGCTTGTCTCCTTTGGTTTCTAGTCCAACAAATTTCTTAATTTCCTCTAAACTTAAACAGCCAGTTATTGTGGCCTTTCAGTATATAAAGGAATGATGAATAAAGGAATGATATACAAAGTAAGATGAAGACAGACATTTTACCAGGGCCTATAGTGACAGAAAAAGGGCAAACAGTTTTCAATTTAATTAAAAATAAGGAAGAAATAAAGATAGAATAAGGAAGACTTTTTTTTTTATTATGAGGGTGGCGAGACACTGGCACAAATTGCCCAGGGAAACTGTGGATGTCCCATCCCTGGAACTCTTGAAGGTCAGGTTGGATGTGGCTCTGAGCAATGTGATCTAATTGAAGTCTTTACTCATTGCAGAGGCAGGGATTGTACTGGATCTTTAAAATCTAAAATTCTGTGATTCTAAAATTATATTTCTGCAATGTTAAAGCAAAATCATTATAGTCCCTTTTGCAATACAGAAATCCTTATATTTCTAGAGAAGTATTTTTTTAACTATTATTATTTTTCAATACAGGTTGTTGATTGCTTCAAAGCATGATGTTGTGAAATAAATCCTGGTTCTGTACAGAGTTTTTAGAATCAAGACCTGACTAAGATGGCAGATCTGGTGTTATCAGCTCTTACAGGCCAAAATCTTAGATAACACAGATTTTACATCTTACTCAATAAGCATTTTTCTAACAGCAGATCACTGAAAAAATAAATTTCAGACCACTGCTGTATGAATTAGGTTATCCTTTCTTCTCTCTGCTCTGTGTGTCAGAATTTGCATTGATTAACCTTCATTTACTGCTTTGCTCTAGTTCCTAGAGGCAAAATACCCAGATCCTGCTGTGGTATTAAAGAGGCAAAGAAAACCTTTTGTTTTCATATTTTACTTTAAGCTCCAACTCTTTTGTAAAATAATGGGGGGAAAAAAAGGGCATGGTTTATGAGAAAGTATAAAGAAATGCAGAACTTATTAAAATAGTGTTTACTATATTGAGAGGAACAGCTTTTTATTCAGCAGAAGAAGGAAAACTAACTGCTAAGGAGAAGGAGGCAAAGAAAGAACCAAGATGACTCTAGCAGAAGCATTTTGAAAGAAAGCCATTTGTATGATAAGAGCAGAAAAATAAGCTACAGTATGTGAGGTATGAAATGAGAATCAACCTGAAGTCCTGTTTGTGGAGGAAGCTGAAAGTATAAGCAACTAGATGTGGTAAACACAGATACAACCTGACTGTAGGGGTCATGAAGGAAAGCAAAGGTGAAGTCAAAGATGCCCATGCCTCTAGTGGTGTAATCCAATATGACAGAGTCAAGAAGAAAGAGTAATTTAGGAATTTAACTTTTTTTATCTTAAACTAAAGTGATAATTCCATTCATAACTTTTCAAGGTTACATACAAGCAATTTAACAGTGCAGAAATGTTTTTAGCAGAAATAAAATTTGCTTAGAAAACCCAGAGTACATAAAAACATACATTAGATGCCCCAAGATCCCCCAGATAAGGCATTTTTGGCTCTTCGACTCTTTCAACCAGAAATTACATAATGCATTTTAACCATCACAGCACTAGTTTTCTAGAAATATGAAAATGACCTATCTTTATTTTGTCTCAAGTACAAAATGCTATTCTATGCAAAAGTAACAGGCAGCATGTGGTAGACATTATGGAAAACAATGGTGTAGTACATTTCCCAAAATAAAAACACATGTAATAGCCATGTGAGTTAAATCACAAATGGAGTTATACATAAAGACAATTATGCCCTGTCTTTTTTCCCCATTGTTTCATATCATAGCACTTTGCAAATCACTGTAATATTTTTACAGGGTAATTATAGCATTACAATTAATCTAATCTTTATTAACTTTGCAAAAGAAATGCCACAAAATATGTCATGATGGGTTCATGTAAATTCACTAAGTTTACTAAGAAAATTTCACAGAATCGAAGGACAGAAAATGGACTGTGGAAGTGAAGTGGCAAAAAGCTCTGAAAGATTGATGTGGACCTACTTAAATTTTAAAAAATCCCCCAAAAGACCTCCAACAGATTTTCACATAATTTCACATAATCATTTAAAAAAGAAATGTATTTTAATTCTTTTTGATCTTTCATCTGGGAAACTAGGTCCTGTGTCAAGGCAAAATAGGCACTCTTTGTTCTACTAATAGTTCAATATATCTATCTCCCATTGGAAATGAGGGTCTTTTTACAAAAGATAAATATTGCAAAGTTGGATGGACTCCTCTTAACTAAATAACTGTCACACATTGTTCTAGGAAATTATGAATTGTTATATGTCTTCATACAAAAAAACAATATGTGTTTTGTAAGTGACTTCTTTTAGAGCAAAAGGAGAGAAAACAGAAACCACTAAAGATGAAAACCTGTAATTCCTTGAACTCTGTAATCATCTCCATCTTCAGGAACCTCACAGTATGGCCACTTCCCATGGCCAGGCAGGATGACTCCTTGCACTTAAAAAGGAGGTGGTTTCTTTCCAAATCCAGAAAAGCAGAAAGCACCAGTCACCTCCACATAGTGACATGCTCCACACAAATGGGAGCAGAAACTAAAGTCAGTCATTTCCACCCTGCTACTTACATGGAAAATAGCAGTGTTGGAAAAGTTTAAGCAGTAGGCACAGATACAGAGGAACAGTAGGAGTAACAGAGTAGATTTCAGCCCAGAGCAGTTTAGCACATTTACCAAAAGCTCATCCAAAAAATACAATGGTTCGTGTGGTGGGATTGGTGCCTACAGACCACAACTGTTTTGGTTCAAACTTTAGTTGTGGTCATGCACAGAATGCTCTCACAGAGTTCAAGACGGCATTTATAAAATCAAAGTTAAGCACATGTGCATTTGCCTTCCTGAGTAGACCCGAGTGTTTGATGCCTCTCATGCTTGAGTCCAGGATGAAATCAGACACTGAAGTCTGAATCGAGTGTGCCCTCACTCGGTTGACAGTTCCCACCTGCATGAGGAATTAAATAAAGAACATTCCTCCATGTAGGTGCCAGAATGCCTCTACTGTATAGCCAAAACATCATGTCAAAGTCCTTACTGATTACATTTTCTAAAATATCAATACTGTGTCAAATGGTGACCTGTTCAGTTTACACAAGTTTTTCAGTCACTAAAATCTAAAAATATTTACCTTTGCATTCACTTCATGCAGTTTCCTAGTCCTGCTTAGATGAACTCTGCGCAGCACACAGTTAAGGCACAAAGGCAATCAAGAACATTTTGAAAAATTAGCACTATGAAAATCAGCTTACAGTACAGACAGCAATTATTTTGTCTGCTTTTGCCTCTTGCAATTTAACAGATAATTGTGCAATATTCAAATTTTCATCCCTGAACTCACCAGCTCCCTCTTTGTTAGAGTCTTATTCTGGTGTCACTATCTCATAAATGTGACAGTTCTTTTTAGGCTGATGATTCCTGTCTCATTACAAAAAAATTCTCCATTCAAAACAAATAACTAGTAGTCTGTTACAAAAGTGCTTCAAAATATTTAGTATAGCTTTTTCAAATGCAGGCAGATGAAATAGCAGGTAATGATTTGAAACCTATGTAATACTTCCACAGTGTGTTTTTGACTGGCATTTTTAGCTTCACTGAAAGGAGTCAACAAAGCTATGTCATGCAAAGGCTTGACTCTTTATCTGGTAAGGCAGCCCTTACTGAATTTTCTCTATTTATGGAGTTGACAAAGATACAATGAATGAAACATACCAGAGGGACAGTAGGTCACTGTCAGTACTGGATTAGTATTGGATGCATACATATGATCATGTCATTATGGATTTTTTCTTCCCTATTGCAGCATCCCTATGTCCCATAATTTGATCTCTGGAAAACCAGAGAAAATGTTTGTTCATAGCTTTGCTCTTGTTTGTTGTGTGACTTTGGGCTGATTTCTTTCTGTTCCTGTTGCTGTGTTAAGGTCCTCTTGATTTTGTTCTTTCTTGACCATCTGCAAACTAAACAAGAACTGTTACTCATAATAGATTTAGGCTTTCTCATCACAGTAGAACCACCTTTGTGCTACAGTCTCCATAGTTGAAAAAAAAAATAAAAAGAAGCCTTTAAATAATTATGCAATGCAATTAATTAAAGTTGTTTAAGAACATATTACACATTTTTATGTACTTTCTATGACAGTGATAAAAAAAGCTCAACAGTTGCAAGCTTAGTCACCTGTTATTCAAGTATATAATTGACTGAACCATAGGCAAGACAGAGAATAAGCCATAAGTACTTTCTTTTCACTGGAAAACCTTAATATTGAACACAGTTGCATTTCTAGCAGATTTTAGAACCAGGGGTGTAAAACTGAATTCTAAAATCAGAGAAATACAGTTCAGTGGTTAGTACCTCTTTTCTTATTTATTTCTGAAAATAGAGTGTGCGAAGAATGGCTTTTGGTCAGGCAAGTTGTTTGCATAGCTACCTTCTCTAGTTGCATCATGTATGGATCTTTCACTGCATGATTAGAGCCAGGCTTTTTCCTGGATTTATTTTGTGAAAGAAGTAAAATAAGTTGTTATTGTTAGCTGAGAAGTTTATGAAGAGCCTCACATAAAAAAAGGTTTAGATTAAAGCTAGCCTATCTGGCAGAGAAGCCACATTTGCTTTAGCTTTCTGCTTGCAATTTATTACGTTGATATTTTGTGTTCTCTTTGTAAGCCTGACTATATTGACTGCTACTCTAGGAATAAGGTGAACTCCCGAGCTGCAACCAAATGTGCATGTACAGCTAAAAGCTCTGAAATACAGTTTGAGAGACAAAGCAAAGAGACAATAGCCTCTGAGATGATGGAAAGGCAAACCAACCTACTGAGTTTGAACAGACTACATGGTTTGCAAAGCGATGCTGGACTTGACTGCCAGACTAAAGGAAAACTAATTTGCTCACCAGAAATCTCTTTTAAACCTAACGGTCGGAAGACTTTAACTTTCTGTTATTCAGGAGGGATGTATTTTTTTAGTAAAACTTCGAATGGCTGACTGCAAATCCTTTTTATCTGCTCCAGAGAGATTCACCTCAAAGTTCTGACATTCACTGAAGTAAACATTAACTGCAGAAAATGTTTGTGATTATAGGTTCTTGGCTCTTGTGCTTGCCACTAAAAAGGAATTAAAGGAGCTTTCATTAAGAGGGTGGTTCATTTGATTGTTTTGATTGTTTTCCCATTTGGATGTGTATATTTTTTCTTAATATCTTGAAAAAAGGGAATTATGCATATGATGACATCTTCTAGCTCTTCAAGAGAATAGCTCAAGTTTTTAAATTTATATTCAATTGGTGATTTAAAAAAATCTTGATCTACATAATCTCATATCTTTCTTTAAATAAAAAAACCTATTGTTGTTGTTGTTGTTGTTGTTGTAAACAAAATATTATTACTATTCCAGTGAAATTATTCTACAGTGCACGAAGTCCATTGGTTTACATAGAAGAAAGGCAAAATTGGGTATGTTGTACTATTAAAAAAAGATTTATTTTTTTTTAATTCACATTATGAAGACATAAAATATGCCTTTTCTTTGCACTGGCATTTGAAAGATATTTGTTTATTTTTATCTAAGTGTACCAGGATACCACGATTCTGTAAATACTAGAGACCATTAAAAAATTCTGTTGCCTTCCTTGGTAAACACACTAAAAACCTCAAAACTATACTGCAAGCCAAGAATTCCACTGATATCCTATACCTGTTTTATGAACTTGTTTTTATTATCTGACAAAGAAAGAAGCATCCTGTTTCTTATTAGTATATCAAGAGATACAGCAGAGAACTGACAGCACCATAACGCTGTGTCTAAGTGCACAGACACTTAGGTAGACTGATTAAACTACCTTAAAGTAGATAAATTCTTGGATGTGGGTTTTGATTTCAGTTTAAAGAAGTTTCAATTAAAAAATTAAGGCCACAGTTAGTATTATGATAATTTCCTTCAAAAACAGACACCTAGGAGAGAGAAAAAAAAGTGTGATTTTTTTTTTTTTTTGCAAGTAAAACCATGCAATAATAATGATTTGACATATGATCAAAATTTTTTGGCAAATGGTTAGAAAATAACCTACCTTTTTATTCTAAATAGGAAAAAAACTAGGATGTTTTTATCTGCATGGATTCTAGCCATGTTATTTATGTTCATATGACTATATATTAACCTAAAGTTACTCTTCAGTTCAATTCCTCTTTCACTGCATTGACAGTCCAGCACCATTAGTTTAGGTACTATATCCTGTTACGTTTTGCAAGGGATGAGTGTTAAGATGTATTCCATAACATTTTAACGAATAGTTTGCTTTATTTAAGTGTAATAAAATCGCTCTGTTCTGTTCTTTATTTTCTTTCTAATGAGTTTTCTCTTTGAAGGTATAGTGGAAAGTGGTTCTATTTTCACACCAAGATCTGCAAAGTTAAAGCTTTAGCCAGCTTCACATTCCTTTTGGTGGGCCAGGGCAGGTCCAAGTCAAGATGTGATCAAGATGTTATTGAATGGATGTTTGTAGCTGAAAAATAGTAAACTTCAACAATGTACAAAATGTAGTGATTTTATCTAATGAGGCCTCAAGAAAGACAGGATGTTCAAAGGACCATCTATTCTGAGCCAAAAAGAATAATATTGTACTAAACAGAGTCTTTATTTAGGCAGGAGTTTCATCAGATACAAAAGAACTAATTTGGATGTAAGGCCTGATTTTGATGTGCTTATTTCCAGTGTATCTACTGCTTTGCAGATGCATTTAATTACAAACTCAGTGTGGGGAATGCAAAGGTCTAATTATCAGCTGTCCAGAAGAAACCTGCATAATATAAAATGGAAGTGCAACTTGTGGGCTGCATATACATGCCATAGACCCGTGAAGTTAAAGCTTATCCTAGGAACAAGTACCAAATGCCATACCCCTATACTGGAAATCTACGATGACCCTGTTTTGACATTAAATTCATGATGAATTTAATGTGAAATGGTCAGAACCCTGTGGAAAATACAAATAAAGAAATTTTATATCCAGGAGGTTTTTTGTTTGATTTGTTTTGTGGCTTGGTATTGGGTTTGGGGTTTACTGTGGTTTTGTTTTTGTTTCTCCTTTTTCTCCTCTCAATAATACCATGTTTTAAAGCTTGCATAAGTACTTCTATTGTCGTATCTCTTGTGTTGAAAAATTAATTGGTGGAAAATCTTTTCAAATGTTAGTCTAGTTTCTTTTAGACCAACTTCATAGGCAAAGGAAAGAGGAAAAGAAAATGAAACAAAGGAAATCACTCCCTGTTTCCAACAGAAAGACAGATGCCCAGCCATTCTCTGAGCCTTAGAAACCAATCCACAACCCCACCCACTTTCTTCTGTTTTATTGTTAGTCATGGCAACATGTGTCATGGAATATCCCATTAGCCAGTTTGCGTCAATTTTCCAAACAGTTTCCCCTCACAGTGTTTTGCCCACCCACATCTACTTACTGAGGTGACAGAGTGGGAAAAGAGAAAGCCCAATGCTGTGTGAACACAGTCAAAACATTGGAGTGCTATTAACAGTGTTTTAGGCACAAATGTAAAACAATACCATGGGATCTACTATGAAGAAAGTTAACACCATCCTAACCATCCTCAGGACAACGATGAAATTTCACATCATTCCACATCATCTATCTGGCTATATGAGAGGACCATATCATATCATATCATATCATATTCCCCTCTTTCACTTTGCAGGTGAAATGACATTCTCAGCCCCTTCTTCATATCAGATCTTCTGGTTGTATAAACTTGTTCAGAGTGTAAGTGTCTGAACGAGTGTGTGTGTGAATATATACTTGCATCCCTTTCTTTTAGATTGGTTTGGTGGCCTGCATGGGAGACATGGGGATGAAAAAGATCACCTTTTCATTGAAATTTGACAGCCATATAGAATAAAGTGTAACGTGAAGTCACACCTTAGGTTACCCTTTTTGAGTTGGCTGTCAAAGAGAGGAAGTCTAGTAAAGAAGACTGTGGGAAGTAAGGGAATAAGCTGAAGAAAAGTCCCCAAAATGTCAGAACTAGAAGACAGTTAAAAACTAAAAATATAACTGAATGATGCTAGACACCAGATCAGTTATTGGGTCAGGACCACCTTGTGGGGAGTGTGTGGGGGTGTGTGTGTGCAGGGGGAAGCGATGAGTTGAACCTCAAGGAGGTGGGGTGGTGTTGTATCTCTCATGGCAGCCCTTGGGGCCCACACGGGGAAGCTCCAGAGCAGCTGAAAATCACGAACTGCCCGGGAAAGCTATAACACCCTACAGCTCCAGGAGTCCCTGACCCAGACTCAGACTGGCAGGGACAGTGAGAACACTGACCCTTGTCCTGGCCTGGAAGCTCAGAGTGGCCAGTGGGTCAGAGAACTCCCTGGAGGCTTTGACTATAAAAACTATAAAAAACCAGGACAGATAAAAACAGAGGCCACATGTCACAGCTCTGCCATCTGGATGTGAGAGACTTGTCTTCCACAAAGTTTCAGTGGTAGCTCTCTCTCCGTCTTCTTTCTTGATGCTTTAAGTTGCTTGGAGTTGGAGGGATTTGGTTTAACTTAAATGTTGTGAATTGATTGGGTGTTGTTGATTAATATGTGCTGAGTTGGTATTGTGGAGGAACATTTTGTCTAGCTTGTATAGAAACCTTTCTAAACCTTTGCCAGGTTCCCTTTTTTTCTCCCCTAAATTAATAAAGAAATTCCTTAGGAACAAGTCCCGGGCTTATTCTCTTGATATTCTCTTAAGGTATTAAAGAAGTATATATATAAAAGTAAAAACTCCTAGCAGAACTTGTGAACCCACAACTCTGGGGCTGGAGTGTTACAAATGATCACAAGTATTTTATCCTCAGCAAATGGCTGACCAGACAGTAATTTGCAGATTCTAAGGAGCCTGTCTGCTGTGGTACACAGAACTGTGCTTCAACTGAAAGGGTACCAAGCCTGTTTTCTATACCACTGTATTTAATAAAAAAAATTACTTTGCTAATTCAAGTGCTTCATAAGGAATTTAGAAAATTATTATTCCTGCTGCTTTTAACAATGTATTGAATTTTTTTTCAGTGTAACTAAAGTTCAGGGAAAAAAAAATACACAAATTGATGATTTTTTTCCTTCTACACAGAGAAAAGAAAAAAATAATTAAAAAAAAAAACAAAACAAACAAAACAAAAACAAAAACAAAAAGTTAATAGATCATAGTGCAGGAACCAGAAGGAGTAGGAAAAGAAAAAGAAGATTGCCAAGTAGGAATAATTAACAGCTGCATGCTGGTCTATAGAAAAAACAATGTAGGTAAAATGCTTAATCTGGGAGAGCTGCTATGAGAGCAGTGCTGTGAGATATCTGCTGGTTTTCACTGCAGGCCCAAGGTCCATATGGAGCAATCTAACTTGAATAACAGTGAAGTGATGTCTTTTCTATTGACATTTGCCTTCCCTTCCTAGTGGACTCCATTCGTACCTCTGTTTCACCAAACCAGACATAATTTCCCTGTAAAACAGTACCTCTTGCATGATCCTGTTCTTCAAGAAGTGCCAAAAAATTGACCAAATGACAAAATTTAATGTTTAACTTTGTCTCAACACAAAGCAAAATCTGTGCTGTTAGGCTCTTTAATTTTGTAAGCTCCATACGTGGTATGGAATCTTGACTCTTCTTTCACTAACAGTGAAGTATATTGAAAAAATGTATTGCAAATGGTGTTGATACACTGGTTTATAACTTGGGAGGAGAAGCAGACCTCAGAATTAATGATTTCATTAAGGATGCCTATTGCAAGAAGCTCCTGAATTTTTAAAAATTAGTTCCAACAAAACTCATTTATTCTCAAATTATTAATGTTTCAGATCCTGTACATTGAGAGACCCAGGGGTCTTCATAGGAAACTTTAAAACAAGCTGATTCTATTTACCAGAGTGAATATTCACCATAGTGACTTGAACATATTACAGAAGGTCATATAGGTTTCTTTTATTTTCAGAAATAAATGTCTGAGAAATCCAATTCAGCTTTTCTGACAGATTCTGTCCCATTTAACAGCTATAATAATATGATTTAGTGACTTAAATGGTCTGATTGAAACTGCTGTCATTTAGGTTAACACTGAGGATAAATGAAAGCTTTTCTCCCTAATCTTTTTTCAGTATCCTCAGTTTTGCTTGTAGAAAGGACTTTGGGCTGAGGACTGACTACATCTCAGCATGCCCAGCTAGGAGAGCCTTCAGACTTCAACACTTTACACTATGTACTAATAGTCATCAGGAGCTCTTAATATCTCACAGTGAAGCTTTTAAACAGGTGATGATTCACAGGTGCAGTAAACTCTCCACCATTTTGGTTTCCAACCTTGCAAATTGGGAATACCTTTGAATTCATGCCAGCTTTTATCTCACTACAAAACATGCCATTTGACAGAAGCAATTCTGTTAAAAAAGTTGACATTAACTGCAGCAGCTACTTGTATACAATCAAACCAATCCGTTTTTTATGTTAGGCAGTGCAAGCTGATTCTTACCAGAACTAGGTCTTTGATGTTTAGTTCTTGTAATCTATATAGTTTTAGGGTTTGATGGGTTTTTTTTGAGTGGTAAGGAGGCTTTTTAACATTTATTTTTATATCTGTTTTCATCTCTAGTGCATGCTTTCTCACTTCATTTTTTTATTATTAATTGAATTTTCCTTCTACAATACCTTTGATTCTCACCTTACCTGTGATTATAAAGCACAGAGAAGGCTTTTGAGGAGATAATGATAAGTTAAGAATTAATATGGGTTAGTTTTGAGTTAGTTTTATTACTCCTGTGTTTTTTGGGTTTTTTTTGTTTGGTTGGTTGGTTTTTTATTTGTTTGTTTTGTTTGGTTGGGTTTTGTTTGTTTGTTTGTTTGGGTTGGGTTGGGTTTTTTGGGCTTTTTTTTACTGTTTTGGCTATAACTTTCATAAATAAAAAGGAAGTTTGAGGATAATTTTGAGGAATAGCAAAAGCATTCTGGTGATATAAACCCTAGTGAGATATGGGTTTTACTTTGAAGAAGAAAACTAAAGTAGAATACTACCAACATTATGTCTGTAGGACTGTAATATGGAAACACTTCCAACATTCATATAAATATTCATGTAAATTCAGTTACTGAGCTAATTACAGCAGAAAGAAAATGAATCTGTCTTTAGTTCTGTTATCAAAGCTGCCTAAGCCACATCCACATTCTGATTTTAATTGCAAGAATGTTAATAGTCTCAGTGTTGACCACTGAGGATGGGTTTATTCATTAACATTATTGCTAGTAAACAAACTGATAGCATATAAGAATTTTTTTCTTTTACAAAGAAGGGATATACTGATAATCCTTAGTGTCAGATAAAAATTTACTCAATATAGCTAAATATCTCTATTTACAAAACTTCTTAATATTCCTCTAAAATATTCCAGAATAATGGTAAAATGTTATAAAACAATGACTTGATAATAATAAAAAAAGTTGTAATATCTTGATACTTTGCAATTATCTTTGCCTTTCTACTTTTATGATTTTATGCTTGACCTCTTCCTGAATGAAATCTAAATATTTCTGACTACTCAATTTTTTTTTCAATTATTTAGTCTTCTACGGTCTAATTTTAGTTATTACATTATTTTGTAATCCGTTTGAGACTATGTGATTTAATTTATATACTCCTACACAAAATTTATAATCAGAAATCATAAACAATAAAATTATATTGGCTAATGAAACCATGTTAAATAACAATTCTCGACAAAGAGCTCAATTATCTTCCTGGAGCTGCCACAATCAAACCCAGAAATATTTTCCTCCTAGAGCTCAAGACTTCATTTTTTGATATTTCTCTATGTCTTTTTTTATCTGCTAGTAATGATAAAGAATCACTTTAAAATGCCTTGTCATTTCTAAAATTGGCTAGACGAAGACAGTACCAGTACATATTTTAAAATATCTCATTAATTTAGTATTAGCCCAAACATTCATTTTGGTAGCTCTCTTACTATTTTGGGATTCTAATGATGTAATTGTTTAAGCCTTTGGGCAAATTTCAATATAAAAGGATAAAATCTATGTCCAAAATAACTTTTTAAAAAAGATTTAGATATCACTGTCAGAGAAGCAAAAAAGAAGCTTCCATTGGGAGCACTACAGCACTTAAATCTTCAATCCAAGTAATCCTTGATATTTATATGGGAAGGACAAGGACAGTCAGGATGGTAACCTGGAGAACCTGAACCCCATAAAGTTCACAGAGCTGAGAGATGCAGAAAAAATGTGACTGGGAAGGAGAAGAATAAGAAGAGGGGCTTCAGTACAGATGGAGTCCTAGGAATTTAGCTCCACTGCAAGGAAAATGGCAGCCTATGTTCCAAAATTTGGCTTTGTGAACTTATCAAAGACAATGGGGAAGTCAGAGTAAAGTGAACAATATGGAAGCCACAGGCTTTGGATCCAACCTACTGTTCCCACTCTCTTGCTCTAAATGTGAGCTTTCTGAAGTGTGTGTCTGTGCACGGAAGTAATTTCTATTGGTAATTCTACTGAGATTTTACCCTTGAGAGGAATGGCTGAGCTGTTAAGAAAAGACAACAGAACCTTGGCACACAGCTCAGTATTGTGTCCTGTCTGACTCACCAAAGGCTTGATAAGAACGCACTGAACAGTGTGGCTTTGTGCCAGGCTATAAATATACTTCAGAATCATTTAAAACAATTCAGAACCCCCCACTAAGTTTTACAAGGATGGACAGCAGAGCAGCCTTTATTATAACATTATTTTCTCCTTGTCATATAGTGCGTAGTTCAGAATGTTCATACTCTTGCCTTTCTAAAGCGTTAGAACAGTACACACCTGAAGTGGGTAAATTTACTTTCCCCACATATGTTGCTACCCAAACTAAAATGCCTATGATAAGTCACTACCTCTCTTCTTTGGACTTAAATGAAAACAAACAAACAAACAAAAAAACCCCAACAATTATCAGAGAAAAGTGTAGAGAAAGGAATGTTAATTTCAAGTAAAAAATATTAATTTTAAGTAGAGGTGCTGTTAGGGAACAACATGGAAGACTTTATTGGATCCATTAAGTATGTGACATATTAATCACTAAAATTCTAGAGGCAATTACCAGATGAAATTAAAGTTCTACCAGTAGTTGCTTTTAAAAATTTCTACTAAAAATAACCAAAAAAACCCCAATAAGTGCCAGCAGCTAGGAGGACTATAAATTATGTGTTAATCATGGAAAAGATGAAACTGAGGAGTAATGTAAGTTAGCAAGATTATATCCAAGAGAGTATACTGAAATAAATAAATCTATAAAGCTATAAATATAAATTTTTTAAAAAAAATTGTATGGAAATGGCACAGAATTACTAAGAATTGCCTCAGAAAATGTGCCAGGGGTGGTCACATTGTTTTGCAAACAAGGAGAGAAAGATATAATATATTCTTTCTTATGGACAAAATGTTCACACTAATCACTAAAAAAAAAGTATTAAAACTATTTCTTTTATCTTATGACAATTTCACACAGTATCTCCTTTTTGTTTGTTTATTTGTTTGTTTTTTGTTTTTAAACTGCTGTGTCCATTCTTATATTTACTGCCCAAATCCTTTTATCTCCTTAGCCTGTTCCCATATGGTAACTCCTAGTCATTTCCAGTACCTCCTTGTCAACATTCAAAGTCCTTTCTCCTTGAGATGTCTTTACCAGAGGACACTCTTGGGCTGTCATAATATTTATTAATAAGTCACTGCTATCTCTCTTTTTTTTTTTTTTTTCTCTAAAAGACATGGAATTTGTCAAGGTCCTCTGAGAAGGTTCCAGGTTTCACCACGACATGCTCAATTGAGATGGGAAAGTTTGCCTATAACTAATATGCACTGAGACTTATTTTTTTTTAATAGTCTAGTCAAAAAACAGGCAGAAACTTCCTTGCAGAGATTCAGATCTATAAAACAAAGATAAATGGCTTGGAATTTAAAATTTAGATTAGCCATCAGGAAGAGGTTTTTAACAGTGAACACAGATGAAAAACAGAATAATTTACCTAGAGAGGTACACTAGAGAGGTGCTGCAGTCTGATGACATCGCTGAGCAGGGGAGATTATGGATTAAACATACTTGTGGGAATAGAGAACAGGAAAACTGCATAAATTATGTACTGGGTGAAATGTCCAGATTGTTTTCAGCCCAAAAGTCTGAGGCTGTGGTTCAGATAAGATAACTGAAGATAACACAAGTTTTTCAGAAAATTTAAAACTAAGTAAGACAAAGCTTCATGGATTTTTCACTTTCCACTTATACCTCTTGCATCTTTTACTGGCAAAATGAAATAATTAATATTTTATTAGAATTCCATGAATGAAAGAAAAACAAAACTATATTAACAGAAATGGAGGAAGATTTCCATATGCTAAATGTGATAAAACACTGTTTGTCTAATTAATGTGGAAGATATTTTACCAAGTCAAACTATTGTCAGGATTCACTACTAACCTGAAGCAACAAGACATAAAATTTTTAGATTTTAAACTCTCTATATCAGAAAATCTCTCTATTACCTTGCTTTTTGATATTTAGTCTAATAGCAGCTGCAAACTCATACGTGCAAATCCAACAAACCATATCAGAGTATTCTTTTTATGTCTCTGTTCCAGGGCACTAAAATGATTTACTCTAAAGGAAAGGTTATCCACTTTCTCACAACCTCCATCTAAAATAACTGGTCATATTTCAGCAGTCCTTGACAGTTAATGGCACTTCTATTAGTTGTTTGTTTATTTATGTTTTAATGGCTAGCAGAACAAATCTAAATTCTATTAAATTCCTCCAAACCTTATCACTGCACTCCATTTTCCTGTCTATTGGCTTAAATTAGATTAATCAGTAGTTGCAGACAGTAAATTTGTGTCTGTGTGTACTTATGTGGCACACAATACAATGTGGATGCAACCCTGTGCTTTTATTTGTTACTGCATTAACATCAGGACGGTGTTCAAATGATTTAGTATTTAATTCTCAGGTTGGATGATTAGTTTCTGTCCTCATTATTTAAATGAAAACTGCAACTTTGCTTCCAAGGTCAAAATCTGTCAGGTTCTTTATGGATATGTCCTTGCTTTAAAACTGATGATCTACATTTTCCTAGAAAACTTCTCAGCTCAACACATATTCTTCCAGGAAATATCTGAACAGCTAAAAAACTTTTTCTATTTTCCTTAGTCTAATTGTGTCAACTTGGAGCCCAAAATAAACATAACCCAGTCATAAACCATTCCAATCACACAACACTCCTGATAATCAACTCTGGAGTAAAAAGAAGAAAAAAAATCAAATCATTTTACAGATCCATAGACAGAAAGATCCCTGTTGGTTCTATATATGAAGAAATCGACAGGCATGTTGTTTCTTCCACAGTCAATGTTAATATATGCATGAAGAAGAGGAACCAATTTTGGCTTTTTTTTTTTTTAGAACAGTATACAAAAAATTCCCTGTTACTGGTGAATCCCTTAACCTCTACAAAGAGATATCTACAATCATAACAGTGGAATACAAATTAATAAAACCTTGAATTGCAGAGGAAGTCCGAATTTCAAGGGACAAGAGAAATACAGGGAGTTTGCTGCCAGCACTTTAATCTTTTTGCATGAAATTTGGAAATACTGTGTTGATCTCTGGGCAATTCAGTTATACAAATGTTAATAGTTGGCATTTTTCTTCTCCATTTATGTGATATCAATGAAAGAGGTATCTCTGCTCTCAAGAGTGTTGATAAAATATTCCCCCTGAAGAAATATATATAAATAGGTATTATCAGCTAAAACTGGTGCTCCAGTGTAGCTGTCATTGCATTCCAGAGGGGACAAATGTGAAAGGTTACCCTTGTTTTCTTCTCTTATCAGAACATACTGCACATTTTCTGAGAGTGTTATCTACTGACATCAGGGTAGGGCAAAATCAGCTGACCCTTTTCCTCTTTCCAAATTGAGCCTAACCAATCCAGTCCAGCTGATTTCATATAAGACTAAAGGAACAGCAGCAATGCTGAAATATGATTTTGCTCTCCCAGTTGACTCAGTGGAACTAACCTTTAGGCACTTAGTAGTTTTCCCTTGAGAAACACTTCAGTACTATTAGCAGAAAACAATAAACTTCTATTAACCCCTTATAGTATTTACAAGTGGAAAAATACCAAGTCTAACAAAGAATCATGTAAAAGAGAAATAGCTGATATTCTGGTAAATACAAAATAAATACAATAATAATAAAAAATAAGTCTATATAATGGAACTTTTAGTACATATAGTCCTCCTTACTCATAGTATTTTGGGAAAAAACAGGTATTCAAGGGACACTATACTATGACAATGAAATATTATTTTCTGTACTTAGATAAAACTAATATCCTTCCTTCCTTCCTTGGACATTTTCTACCTGTTTTTAGCAGGACTTGACAGGAATACTGGGCACTTCGTATTGAGATTACAGTCTAATTTTGTTTTTGTCATTTGGTTAGTTAGCATTTTTGTTGCTGGTGTTCAACTATGTCCTGTATTTTCTTTTTTATCATTTGAGATAATAGAAACACTAGATCTTCATACCCTTTCTGGATTTTCTGTCTATAACTGCAGTGACAACAGTTTACTCACAATCCATGGACCTTAGAGAAAGACCTAGCATATCCCCATATGTAATGATCTAGAACATGAATAATTGTATGGTAAATAATAAATGGTATGGAATCCAAAGAAAAAAATTATAACTATGGTTTGCTTCTATTATTTTATCCCTATATTTTCAGATACGCTGATAATAAAAAGGTGTTATAAAAAGTTTCAAAATGTAGGTATTAAATAAGTATAAAATATATTAGATGCCCTTGAAAAAAATAACAGTGGTGAACCAGAAGAGGGAGATCCTTGGTGACATGGGGGAGCTGAAGTACTGAGGTAGGACAGGATATAATTCAGACTACCTTACTTTTATGGTCAGACAATTGGATTGGTAGTGTCATAGATAAAATAAGATACAAGGTTTGTGTTTCTAGTGTGTTCCTACAGGTGCAGAGCTAAAATCAGCATTCAGGCTTTTTTACAGCTGAGAAAGCTTAGGGCACACAAGGGTCAAACAGCTGCACCTCATCACAACGATCTGATTAGTTTCTAAAGGGGAACTGACCTACATCTCTAATGCAGAGAAACATCACCCTTACCTCACTTGCTCTTTCAATACAGCCAGTCACTATATAAATAATATCCTATTGTCCTACTGTGAATGTGTACAAGAAATATGATGATTTACATACTCTAATAAGAAGACAAGAAAAAAAAAAAGAAAAAAGACACAACTACTCTAAAACCAAGGTGGAACTTGTGTGATTTAGATCCTTACAAACATATTGCCAAATGTCCCCTATTTCAGCATAATCAAGCAGTTGAGCACAAAAACTGGTTTTCATCTTCAGTGTAGAATATCAAGAACCAAGAAACCTGGAAGTAACTATGTTTGAACAAAACTGACTTAGAGAAATTAGATTATTTTCTTGGTTTAGAGTCCTGGCACTTTGCTGAATGGATAGAAATAACTCCATGGTAAAACAGCTTGCAATACGGAGCTAAGGTGAACTGTAGTGATCTACAGTCAAGACAATATTTCTGATTTCTTCGGAACATATTAATTCAAACTTTGTCTGTTCAGTCATAATAAGCTTATCTAAATGAGACATGCAATACTGAATACAATAAAAATAGGACTGGACATACAGTGTGAGGTATCTTAAATAGTTTACTGTATAGTCATAGATCTAAACTGAAATAAATTGGAACATAGTCTTAGCTCTTCCCTTGCCTTGTTATGATCAGTTCTGAAATATATGGAGTGGTAGTGGTAGTAACTCCTGCCTTTGCTGACATTCTTGTCTGGTAATTGCTACACTAATGAATTAAGCTTTTGGGCATGTTCTGTACTCCCCAGGGCAATTATTTTAGTCTTTCACGTATCCAGACTCAATATAGTACACAAACATAGCTTTCTGTCAGGTTACTTCTGATGTGGGATGCAATCGCTTCTGAAAGCATAACACACTTGTTTTCTTGACAAACTGAGCCTGAATAATTAAACTGTGTGTATCACTTTCCCCTCACATAATGTAACAACATATCAGTTAGCAGATATCTGAGCACATTGATAATGTCATGCCATATGTACTTTGAGGAAAAGTTGGGGTTTTTTAATAGCTGAAATCACAGCGGAATAGGCAGCTACCCAGGAAAAGACATAAAAAAATTGTGTCTTTAAATGGCATTAACCAAGTACAGTTTCTGTACACCAATGGTATTGCTGAAAGTGTAGATTTTAAGCCAGAGAAACATACCTGAAAAATTCAACAGGATCATAAGGTTATCAAAAAAAAGTGAAATGATAAGTAAATGACACTGCATATGTAACACAACATCCAAGGTCAGTATTTTGAAGATACACAGTTACTGAAGGTTCACTCCTGCAACACCTAAGACGCTGGAGTCTTCTCACCTCTGTGAACATTCAGCCTTGTGCACAAACAGACTTTGCACTGGGAGTCTTTTCACAGACAAGCTGATGGGCAGTCCCCTACACAAGAAGTAAAAAAGAAGATAGTGAGAAATTTCATATGTAGCTAAGAACAACCTAAGAACAAATCTGGTTTGGCATGTGGCCAGTCATTTTACAGATTCAGATACACGCAGTTACAATCCCCAGCTGCTTGTCATTACTCGCTTCCTGGCTTTTCAGATTTGTTCTTGTGGTCAGGTAATAAAAAGTCTGAGCTCTCCACAGCTAGTTACTGACAAAATCATATTTATTGCCCTAAATTCTTTAAAATATTAGGTCTTTGTGAACACAGCTAATTTTGATTAACAAGACTCAAAGACAGAAACACACATACGAGAAGTCCTGCGTGTCCATTCTAGCCAAACAGTTGTGTGGACCAGCTGGGGAAACAAAGTAGGTTTCAGGTCTATTTCCCGAGAGCAGCTTTTTTACAGATGATGCGCTGAAAAACATTTAGCTGTGCCTTGCCAGCAGCAGTATTGTCAAATCTGATTAGATATTGTAACAGCTGATTTCCCTCCTAAGCTGGGTGTGGTATTCAAATGGCCAGGAAAACATCTATGTCTAAGCTTATTGTTCCTGTGTTAGTGGGAAAAAAAGAGGTACTTCTGCAACACAGTTCTCCCTCAGCTTACTGTCATTATTTACCATCCGTCAGATTCCTCTCCTTCTAAAAGTTTCTTTCTGTTTTTACAGAGGCCTGGAGTCATGAGAACAGATCACAGAATATGCTGAGTTGGAAAGGACCCACAAGGATAGTCAAGTTCAACTCTTAACCCTTCACAGGATCCTCTCCAAGAGTCACACCCCGTGTCTGAGAGTATTGTCCAAATGCCTTCTGAACTCTGTCAGGCCTGGTGCTGTGACCACTGCCCTGGAGAACCTCTCCCAGTAACCAACCACCCTCTGGGTGAAGAACCTTTTCCTAATATCCAACCTAAACCTTACCGAACACAACTTCAGGACATTTCCTTACATCCTGTCATTAGTCACCACAGAGAAGAGATTAGTGCCTGCTCCTCCCCTTTCTCTCATAAGAAAGTTGTAACTTCAGTGAGACTCCTCAGTCTCCTCCAGGCTGAACAGTCCAAGTACCCTCAACCACTCTTCATACGGCTTCCCCTCAAGGCCATTTACCATCTTCATTGTCCTCCTTTGGACACTCTCTAATGACTTAATATCTTTCTTATATTGCAGTGCCCAAAACTGCACACAATATCCAAGGTGAGGCTGCCCCAGTGCAGAGCAGAGTGAGATAATCTCATTCCTCAACTGGCTGGTGATGCTTTTCCTGGACAGGCTTTACCCTTCCAGGGCACGGTTGGCCCTTCGGGCTGCCAGGGCACTGCTGACTCAGATTCAACTTCCCATTGATCAAGACCCCCAGGTCTCTTTCTCTGTGGCAGTGCTTTCCAGTGTGTCATTCTTCAGTCTTTACAAACATCCAGGGTTGTCCTGTCCCAGCTGCAGAATCTGGTGCTTTCCCCTGTTGAAATTCATATGGTTGGTGTTTGCTTAGCCCCCTAAATTGCTGAGGTCTCTCTGCAGGGCTTCCCTGCTTTCAAGGGAGGCAATAGATCTTCCCAGTTTTGTGTCATCTGCAGACTTGCTTTGTATCCCTTCCAGTCCTGTGTCTAAGTCATTTTTGGAGAAGTTGAAGAGCACAGGGCCCCTGTGGAACCCCACTAGTGACAGGTCTCCAGTCTGATGTCACCCCTTTCACTATTACCCCCAGTGCTGGTCCTGTGAGCCAGTTGTTCTCCCACCACGTGTTGTGTTTATCCAGCTGTGCTGGACAGTTTGTCTAGAAGGATCCTGTGAAAGGCAGTATTGAAAGCTTTACTGAAATCCAAAAAGATTACATCAGCTGGCTTCCCTTGATCAACTAGGTGGGTTCCCTTGTCATAAAAAGGAAGTCAGGCTGGATAAGCAGGACTTTGCCCTCACGAAGCCCTGCTAGCTGTGACAAATGACAGAGTTGTGATTCAGGTGTTTTTCAATACTTCCCAGAACAGCCTACTCTGTAACTTATCCAGATACCAAAGTGAGATTGATAGGCCTGTAGTTTGCAGGATCCTCCTTCTTGAAAACTGGGACAACGTTCACAAGCTTCCAGTCAGCTGGGGCATCCTTGGATTTCCAAGACCACTCAAAAATCATTGAGAGAAGTTTTGCAATGGCATCAGCTAGCTCTTCCAAGATTCTTGGATGAATCTCAGTAGGCCCCATAGATTTGTAGGGATCCATCTGGAGCAGCAGATCCCATACAATTTCAGGACTGACTGGGAGTTGGTCATTATCACAGTCAAAAACTCTTTTTGTCTACAACATTTCTGGCCAGCTTCAAACTCTGTTTGATCATTGCCACATGAATTTTCTCCCTACAAGAAGAATCCCTGTATTCTTTCCATGTCACAATCTTGTTCCACTGGACATACATGACCTTATTCCACTGGGCATACACCTTCCTTTTTAGCTTTATTCCAGAGAGAGAATTCATGTTCATCCAAAACAGCCTTCTGCTTCATCCATTTGACTTCTGACATTTGGGAATTGCCTGGTCTTCTGTGTCTTCAGCAGGTGATGTTTCAAAAATAACCAGCACTGATGGACAGATGGAAATATCCACTTGGACATATCTAAAGACGGGAAGAGTGATGCTAACCTGTGTGACTTTATGTGTAAGTCCCACGAAAACCTGCATTTACAGTAATTTTGTAAGACTGGTCAACTGTTGCATGTTAATTCAGCCACCTTGGATTTATTTTTTTTTTTCCAAGTCATTCTATTCTTGTGTAGTGTAAGAGTCATAAGAAGTTCTGGCAATGGAGATTTGGAACTCAAAGGTACATCTATACAAATGTATTAAGAAGTTTATCTGAGACCATGTTCAGGTGCATTTCAATTTACTAGTATATATATAGCCGAGGAACCTTCTTGCCAGCTGATCATTCTAAACCCTTAGCTATGGTTTACAATTTCTCACTCACCTCTGAATGAAGCCTTGTATTACTGTATGCCACAGTAACTATTATCAGGAAGAGAGAAAGTAAACACTGATAAAAAATAACATTTCTCTTGATGCCGAGTAACTGAGCTCCTGTGGAGTTACAGTTATGGAGTACAAAAAACATGAATGCATTTTCTCTGAAGCTCTGAATCTCATTTTAACAGTGGTACTTAACTGAAATGGCTGCTCAGGTCCAAAGGAAAGATAGAATTTAACTATTTTTTCTGTCCCAGTTCTATCAGTTTATTTATATTTCTCATAATACAGCATGTTAACACTCATTGATTCCCTCCATATGAGACCAAGGCACCATGCTCCCCTCAGTGAAACCCAATCAGCATAATTTGAGAACTTTGTGACGTCTTGACCATCACAATAACTACTTTTCTTTTTGAACATGGTTTCAATACTAAATGAGATTTATAGATTCCTCTCTGAAAGATAAAGGACCAAGAAGAAAGATAAATGCCACATGCTATGTCAAAATGTATTTCTATTGATTTCTAACAGTCTGAGGATTAATCCATCCTTTTAATCCCCAGTTCACTGATATTTCACAAGCAGGTTTTGAAAGACACCATTTCAGATATTGTTGTTGTTGTTGTCTAAACTTCGCAAAAGAAGATTTTGGGATAAGCCTGCAGAATGGATTTTTTAGGTGAGGCACAGTGTGCGCGGAACTGGCCCCACTCCCCCTACTCCTGAGGTTCATTTTGCCACCGCCGAGCACACTCAGATGGTGACACTGAGTTCCTTGGGATTCGAACCGGCGTCCTCAGAGGAGGAGCTGGCTCCAGAGGCAGCGATTTACACCATTCAGCCAATGCCCAGCGCATTTCAGATATATTAAAAGCTTAAAATATTATTAGACTATTTTAAAAACCAACTGCCAAATCCTAAAAGAGACAGGACATAAAGGGATGCTCAGGAACATCCTGTAAAACTTGTATTGAGAGGCCTTAATTTATCTATATATCAGTTATTACCTCCTCTAAATATTTCTTAAAAGTGGAATTCATATGCTTTCATAATGTTATCCACAATGTTCCTATACCCTGTGTTATGTGTTTTGATCATTATACAATTTAAAAAAGGCATAGGAACCATAATACTAGCATTATAAAATTCCATAGATGTGTTTTATATCAAAATAGTTCACAATCGTATAATCACAGACCAGGGTACTTTTAATTCCATAGTGGTCATATTCTGACACCATCAGTCACTTGAAAATATCTTAAATTTCAAATAGGCACATTGAACTAACTGTATTGTAATACAAATCTGTGCTCTAAATTTTAAATGTATTTGTAATTGATACCTAGTACTAAGCCCACGCAAAATCATGAAAATAAAAATGACTGGAAAACAAGTTCAAAAATCAGTCTTTGCTTTGGGCTCCTGACTGCCAAGTGCAGTATGAATGACTTGGCCATTCTCTCAATTTCTTCCCAGCTGTGCAACGCTCTTAGACTTCTAAATTAGACCTTTTTTGGCAAATCAACAATGATTTACATTTGGAAAACAGTAGTCCTCATCAAAAGAAGCCAGGTTGTGGGAAAGTAATTACTCTTAATGTGGAAGAGAACAAAGAACCAAATCATTGGAAGAAAGACGCATTAATGAAGCCTTTTTCCACAGCTTCACAGATGAGGGGAAAAATAACTTGGCTCAATGTAACATTATAATAACCATTTGTATCATGAGAGACACAGGAACTTAGTTCTTCTAACTTGAACCAAGCACAGGGTTTGACATTATTTTTTAAAAATAAAGATAAACAGTTCAGGCCTCCAGCCCCTGGAAACACTGAAAGCATTTGGCTTCACCACTGTCTTTAGAGTCTGGAAAGATCCCGTTTGAATCACTTTCAAATGGGAATAGTAAATGTTTACTGATTTCCAGCTATGGTATAATACTTTGTTTCCAAGTTTTTTCTGTCCTAAATGTTACATTCTCTAGCACTTACATTTAGTCTTTCAAAAAACATGGTTTTTTGACTAAAATTTTAACACTGTAAAATAGAGCATCAACACCCAGGAAAGTAACTAAAATAAAACTTAACCACTACAGAGGGTCCTTTTTACTGTAATAAATGTTCACAGCTATTCATATTTCCATGTCAAACAATAAATCCATGGAAACATATTCAAACAGGCTGTATTTTGTTGATTACCTACAGAAAGTTTTAAATTGATACCAGAAGTGATTTTTAATCACTGAAGTATCATTCTAGATATGAGAGCTATATATTTGCATTTTGAAACTTCAGGCAAGCTTGCAAAATTGCCACAGCCACACTAATGACTGGTACTTTTACAGATTTTCTATCTCTTTTATTTAGTATGAAAATGAATGAAAAATGAAAATTGCCTTTTGGAGGTGTAGTTTCATTTTCTTATCTTCCTACCTTTTCCAGACATCATAAGGCAGACAAAAAATAATACTATTTGGTATGTTACAGAATAACTAGTGTACACAATGAAAAGTACAATGGGTTGACTTAATCTAATTATTCCCATAAAATTACTTCCAGCTATATTTTGAGTATGAAAAATCTTGTTAAAAACTACACAATTGATATCTTCAAAAGAGACACTGACTGGGAAATAAATTCAATAAATTTCATGAATAGTTTAGATAAGTCCTTGAAAGATTTATAAAAAGGAAAAAAAATATCCCCAAGGAACAGCTTTTATGTAAATTACAGAAAAAAACATATAAGACTATCATATTCTCTTCTCCACCAGATCACCATTGTAAAATTTCATATGCCATTTTCCTAATGTCTGGTAGAAAACAAAAGCATCTAATGAGGTAGTCAGATTGTGTGGCTGGGACATTTTAGCTTACCCATGTTTAATGATCATAATATAAAACATAGTATAAATTTTACTCATTCATTATTTACAATAAAGTACACTTTCACTATCACACTCCTTTAGAGTCAAGGAGGAGATCCAAAAATACAATTCCTGTGTTTTCATAAGACATTGAAGAGAATTATAAAGAGTACAGAGGATATTTTCACCTCTCTATGAGCCAACATATGTTGTAATTTCCAGCTGTAATCATTTAATGTGAAAAACAATAGCTTTCAGTTAACACAGACTTAGACAAGATGACAAAATTATTTCCACACATCATCTCCGTAATATGAGTGTAGGAGTGGGAATGGTTATGAATAACTTATCTTCTTTTTTAAAAATGATTTAATGTAGAAAATAATTACTGTTTGGATTTTCAGTTCATAGAGGAACTAGAGGTTTTTTAATAAAATGAAAGAAACAGAGGATCCAAACAGGGTATCCTATCTCACTGCTCTGACCTGTGCAAACAAATACAGAAGTCATTTTGAGTGACCAAAAAAAAAAAAAAAGTAAATCAAGCTGTTCAAATGAGAAAAATTCAAGATGAATAAAGTTCTTAACAGAAGACTTACAAAGTTCTTTCAATTTCAAACAGGATCCTATCAATAATTGCGTCTCTGGTAAACTGAAATAGAGTTGCATAAAATTGAATTTATCTCTTACAATAGCTTCCTGTTCTCCTGCTGATCCAGATACAGATATTGTGTTTCCATGACTTACACAGTATTTACATTGGTATATTTAGTTCAGTAGTGACATCTAAACCCACTACATTGGTCTGAGACAACCAAATATAATGTCATTTGCTTTGTTATGTAGTTAAACTATATCTACCTAATTTATCATTTTCTCTGAGCTATTGAAGTACCAAATTGCAGTCTGTCTTGTCAGACATTTTCATGAAGTGTATTCCAGTCATAGCTTTTCTTGTCCACTTTTTCTATCTGCTCTTTTCATAAATAATTATTGTAGTGAGCAAAAACTGGCACTGGTGAAGAATCGCTATGCTTAAACCGCCATTCGTTCCCACCTAGGTTCAGTGGCTAATGACTTGTTTTTACCTCCAATGCAGTGTTGTGATAAAGCAAGATTCGTTTTCCCCCAAAGTATACAGGTTAAGTTTAGCTGGAAACATCTGCATATTTCTGCTGTTTCAGTTTTTTTAACAGCATTATATAAGTGGAGTACAAAAACAGTAATGGTCAAGTGAATAGTCTCAGCTGTAGACTGTAGTCTCTAAGGATGTCAGTCGAGTCTTTTATGAAGTCTGAATTCTCATGCATAGAAAATTTTCTGCTGACAAAAAGGCTGTGTCAGCAATCTTTAGCAACTGCATCACAATAGCTGTTAGTAACTTTCCTGCATTGTATTAATTTTAAAGTTAAATAATTTCCATTTCAAAATGGAAATCTCTACACTATGCTCTTCCCTTTAGTAGATATACTATTTACAAGTAACATTATGCATCAAAAAAACCCTGAGGTATACTACTTATATCTTAAAACTGCTGCCAAGTGGTGCTTTCTAACACTAAGAGAGGATTTTTTGATGTCAAACAGGTACAGTAACAGCTGTTTGCCCTCAGTAAATACCAGTGCTCTTAAAAGCTATTGCTAGTATTAATATATCATGGTTGGCAATACTTTTATCTTTAGTACTTTCACTGATTTAGTATTCCAGAGAAGTGACTTTCTACTAAGAGTTGAATGGAAAGGTTCTGAATTCTGTTGTCATAAGACTTGTTATTGAAGCACTGTAATAGTCGCCTATTTTGTACTACAGTCTGTATTAACACTAGCATATGCTACAAGTATCCTGGTTTTGGGGCCTATTCTCGGACCATACCTTTTGTCTAAGTTGAAACAAATACTTTAAGAAATGCTTTTTAAACAACAAACTATCTTCTAAACAATGGGAGAAACCTGCTTAATTGGAGTACATTTGCTAAAATTTCTCAACTAAGTGTCCAAAACAGTGAACACATTTCTTTCTTAACTTCTTAACATCAACTTAAGCTTTTTGGTGACATTGTTTATTTGCACATTAATGTAATTTCAAATTCAACAATCTCCTTTGGATATATATAAAAAAGAAAATTCATGCACAGAAAATAAAAGAATTAAAAGCTAAATGAGATGGAAATAGAAAAAATACAGCCATTTTCAGATTTTCGATGCCTGGTTTCAATGGGTACCTCAGACTACCTCACCAAAAGCTAACTACACTCATGTTACTTGTAATTCTCAGTAAAACACAGCATTAAGAATTCTCAAATAGGTTAAAAGAGTTGCAGATTGGTCATGAATCATCCTATGTAAGTACACTGCTGCCTCATTCATAACAAATTACCATAATCTATCTACCAAAACAGTTCAGACACAGAATTATGACCTTTACTCAAGATCAGGCACCATTATGAGACACTTCAGCTAAATAGACTTTCAAATTAAGTCTCTCCCATCGCATTTCTGATAGTTTCTGTTCATTCATCAGCATGCTTTGTGCTGAAAATGGGAAGGATATTTAAACTGAATAACAGTAGCATTGCTCTAAGTTGCCTCTATAACAACTACATGCCACAACTGATCTGGAGAGAGGAAATGCTGCACCTCTGCTCAAGCTGAGCAGCCTGAACTGACCTCTTGAAGTGCAGCTACATATCCAAAGTCAGTACAGGGAGTGGACAACCTGGCTGCCAAAACTACTGCTTGCATGGCCGGTAGCTATGACGCTGTGAACTGGGAAAACCCACACATGTTTGACAGGAGGCTGGGAAGCCTGCTTAAAAACATTTCAGAGAACTGAGGTCTTCCACTCCTCTGTAGTTTTGAAACCAACAGGTATGCCCTTTCCTGCTGATCTTTACCTATCTTCTATATCCCTAAATTAATCCTCTACGAAACCTTTTCTTCAAGATTTACAGGGTGAGGTAATTAGAACCTTTGAGCTCTGAAAAAGAAGTTACATTGCTAAAATTAATACTGTAGTTTCATGTTATGGAGATAATAATACTGATCCAAGGTGTCTCCTTCTGAATGGAAGATTTTGACTCCACATCATAGCACAGATTTCTGTGAGAATGTTTCATGTACTAGACCAGTAAATAGTGCTGAAACAAAGGGGCAAGAGCAACCAAGTCTATGTTGACACTGACTATCTTTCCTGTAGTTTTATTTCAAAGAATACCCTAAGCTACCCTCCAAACATCAAAAGATAACAGTGGCAAACTGTATTGGTTCTTGAGCTTAGTGCCATTGTTTAAACTAGAGGTAGTCTAGTCATAATTTTAAATTAAGTAAAGTTAATTTTGTGACACCTCAATAAACTGCCATTATCATCCTTACCAAATGAAAAAAAAAAAAATTAACTGAGTTGTCAAAGACATGCTACCAGTGTTATTACCACAGTAGATGATACAAATCCTATCTTCTACTCAGTATCCACACTAACTCCATGAAGTACCAGTGTTAATGAGTGAACTAAAACAGGGAAAACTCTTCCTTATGCAAGGAGGTGAGAACACTGACCACATGGAGCTCAAGGCTACTTCTAGTCAAGGAGAATAAAGACGTTGTTACATCAGAATTAGTTTATAATGATATCAGTGAGAAAAAAAGTTGAATTTTGTTCAGGTAATACTTTATTAGCTAGCAAACATATTTAAATTTAATAATATAATATAAATTAAAAAGAACTGTAATCACTGTTTTAGTGAATATCTGGTGATATTTAATTCATCATGTAAATAATTGTAAGCAACTTTACTTGCTCCCTTGACCCCTTTTTTTTAAAATGAAATATTCTTCCTTCCAATCCCTAAAATGCTGCTCATGGAGATTATTAAACATACAAACATCCCAGTGATGGAAGGGAAAGGAGGGAAGTTTCAAAGTCTTGAGTTCATTTTTTTTATTACTCCAGATACAGGGAGATAAGTAAACATTTGTTATGGTTTTGAATTCACCCAAGTTTTTAGTGTTAAACAGATGCTTGAATTGTTTGTCAGATCCCATGCCCACAATAGAGCTGTCATCATGTCTGGTTTGGTAACAAGACAGATACAGTGACTGTTTTGATAAAAAATAAAATCTTCGTGTACTTAGATACTACTTAAAAATATTTGATTTTATACATTCGCACAATATTTATTGTTTTAAAATATAGTACAGTAATAGTATTTGAGACTTTAAATTTATTTTCTTCTTCTCTTAGATAAGTTTAATTGGGATAGGAAACTCCTTTTTTTTCACCTTAATAATTTTTTTCCAAATTTTTACCTAGGACTTTCACCCAGAATCACAGGATAGGCTGAGTTACAAGATCATCCAATCCTTAGCCCTGTACAGGACCATCCCCAAGAATCACATCATGTGAATGACAGCATTGTCCAAATGCTTTTTGAATTCTGTCAAGCTTGGTCCTGTGATCACTGCCCTGGGCACTGCTCCAGTAACTAATTAAGTCCTGGGTGAAGAATCTTTTTCTAATATCTGACCTAAACCTCCACCAACACAACTTCAGGCCTTGGGTCCTGTCAGTGGTCATCACAAAGAAGAGATAAGTGCCTGCCCCTCCTCTTCCTCTCACAAGGAAATTGTAACTGCAATGAGGTCTCTCCTCAGTCTCCTCTTCTCCTGGCTGAACAGACCAAGTGCCCTCAGGTGCTCCTCACACAGCTTCCCCTCAAGGCCCTTCACCATCTTTGTTGCCCTCCTTTAGTCACTCTGTAATAGTTTAATATCTTTTTATTATTGCAATGACTTTCTTCATGCTTTATTTGCCTTATTGCTTTGGTTCAAGTCTTCTGTCTTCTAAAAGGTCCATTCATTCAACAAAAAGTATTCTTGAACACCCAGATCAGCTATTTCTGAGGCAATACCCAGTGACTCAATGATGGTTCACCTGGGCTATCTACTCCTGTTTTAGGGTCTGCTAACAGTCTTCAGTTACTGCCACAGGCAAAACAGACTTAAAACAGACTAAAGTAAGAGAAGGGTAAGTGGAAACAAAACCAAACCTTAAAACACTTCTTCCTCATCTCCCTTCTTCTTTTACTGTGGTTTAACTTCACTCCCAGTTTTCTCTATCACCTCTACTTCATCTGTACAGGGGTACAGGGAATAGGGATTGTCGTCAGTTCATCACACATTGCTTCTGCCTCTCCTTCCTCTTCATGAGGAGGACATATCATGCCTGCTGCATCCCTGCTGCAGTGTGGGGTCCCTTCCATGGAAGACATCCTTCCATAAACTTCTCCAATGTAAGTCTTTCCAGAGGCTGTAGTTCTTCACAAACTGTTCCAATGTGAGTCTCTTCCATGAGGTACAGTTCCTCAGGAACAGGCTGCTCCAGCATGGGTCTCCAAAAGGGTCACAGTTCCTGCCAGCACACCTGCTCCGCTGTCAGCTCCTCTCTCCACAGGCTGCAGATCCTACCAGGAGCCTGCTTCAGCACGGGTTTCCAATGGGGTCACAATCTCCTTTGGACATCCACTTGTTTCAGCATGGGGTTCTCCACAGGCTGCATGTGGATCTCTGCACCGTCATAAACCAACACGGGCTGCAGGGGGACAGCCTGCCTCACCATGGTCTTCAGGGAAATCTCCACACCAGCATCTGAAGCACCTTCTTCTCCTCCTTCATCACCTTTGAGGTCTGCAGAGTTATTTCTCTCCCATATTCTCTCTTCTCTCTTGTGGCTGCTGTCGGTGTTGAGCAGATTTTACTGGTTTTTCCCGTTTCTTAAATATCTTATCCCACAGTCAATACCCCCATTACTTACAGGCTTATCTTTGGCCAGTGGTGGGTCTGTCTGGGAGCCAGCTGGCACGAGCTATGTTAGAGACAGGGGGAGCTTCTAACAGCTTCTCGCAGAAGCCACCCCTGAAGACTCTCCACTATCAAACTCTTGGCAGACCAACCTATATGCCATACATAGATAGATAGATAGATAGATAGCTGGATAGATAGATAGATAGATAGATAGATAGATAGATAGATAGATAGATAGATAGATAGATTATGTATAAACATATGCCAGTGGGAAATTTCAGATAGGTGTAACCTCCACCAATCTTACCGACCAACATTTTGTTTCCCATCTTCTCTCGCATCTAAAGTTCTCTGGCTTTTGTTCTATATTTATTTTTTAGGTCTCTTGGGTCAGTGACCACAGTTTAGCATTATCTTTCTATAACACTTAGTTTAACAGGGTCCCAGAACGTCCAAAGAAAACATAAAGGAAAAGTTTTGTCTTGATCTTTCTCGTCACTACCTTCAATACAGTGATTTCTGAGAGCTGTGAGCTACAATTGAGCTCACTGGATTCCATTTACAGATTAATTTAAAGGGAATATAAGGAAAATATCCCTTACTCACAAACAGTGAATGAAAGGAATATACCTTTTAGTAATTTAACATGTTTCGTTTGGGTTTTTTTTTAAGCAAGCCTCTTCGGATAATGCTTACAATGTATAAAAACAATTATTTTTGTTGTGACTAGCTTGTAATAGCTCTGAGAATCTATTGTAATTTTTGTGCTGTCATAAAAACATAGCTGCAAGCAATCCCTCATACATATATTAGTAGGTAAATGAATTGACATAATAGCTCTCACTCACTTTATGCTTCACTTTGCATTATTTTTTCCCAGACAAATGTAAAACTATTGATTGCTGCCATCATTTTTAGAGTATTAAATTACTTTGTATTCTTAGTTAATGTGTTAGTATGCAATGAGCCATGCAGGAAAATGAATACTCTCATCATAACCTTATTCAAATCTCATTTTCTCTTGAATAGTTTCAGGAAAATCCTTAACTGGTGTAACTTGTAATTGCATGTAGCTCAGCATATGTCCTTTCATTTATAAATACACAGAATCTTCAGAATCACTTGCCTGTGTAATACTACTGAATATTTTCTTAGCTGTTTGAAAAAGAAACTTTTGAATCATCTGATCCAAACTCAAGAACAAAATTAAAAAATATTAAAAGTAAACACATTCTAATAGTTTCCAGGCCTAGTGTTTGTTAATGCCCATTTTAACCACTCTGAAGTCCGAATGCTGAAATGTACTGTTTGCCACTGAAATGTTCTCCCTTAAACAGTGGTTTTGGTTTGTTTTATTTTTGCACAAAATAACATTACTTTTAAATGATTTTCAAACTGGTTTGTAATTGTAATTTATTGTAAGTTTATTGTAATGACGGCATAATAAGGTTATATCTAAGGGGCAATCTAAAAGACTCTAAGTTTGTAACTAGCATATTTTTGTTAACCTATTACAGCAGAAAAGTCTGGTCCTATACTATCAACCTACTGACAGGAACTCTTTGACTCATCCCAATTATTCCCCTCAGGAACCAGGGAAAAGCAGTACTGGAATGTTTGCAGAGCCAACTTCATCTTCTTCTCCAGAACTGGAAGGAGGTTTGATTCTCTCTTGTTCAGAGGATATGTCTACCCCTAAATCTGTTTCAAAATTACATAAGCACCACTCATTTTTTTAACTCCTTGAAATACTTCCCATAACACTCTCATAATTCCTGACGTATGCACATAGGCAAATAACTACATGGTAAAAGGCAGACAAAGCTGAGAAAAGCTCCTCTTACTGTACAGTTTCTACCATTTTAAAGGATTATGTCTGAAAATGGAATCTTGTCCAAGATCTTTTCTGTACAAGATGATGCTAAATCAGACTTACAACTCTAAGTGCATTAAGCAGAAAACTGTCAGGTTGCTCAGGGTCTGATCTTGCAAATACAAGCAGGCACATAAGGCCTAATTTTCCCTTTTACATGGAAATAAATGAAATTACCTGTGGAAAATTAATTTACTCCTGTGTGCGTCTGCATGATTGGATCTTTCACTTTGTGACGTCTAAAATCATGAGGCAATAAAACCCAAAACTCTGAAATAGACTGACTTGCTTGTAATGCAGGAGAGAGTAGCTAAGAACAGAGATTGCCACAGAGGAAGTGAAATATAGGATACAGGTCTGTTGGACAGATCAATTGGCTTCAGGCTCTCAACAGTACTGACAGAGGTCACCTCCCTGGTGACAGAGTAAGTTGCCTTTGGCAAGAAAATTTACAGGTGGTTGTGTACAGGATGTTATATGACTATTGCATATAGTCATAACCAGTTATACTTTTCAGCAAAGTTGTGTGTGAGTTATTGGATAATCACTGTTTTTCTCTAACATCAGGAATGCACTGTCCAGTTTGAACTGGTGACAGAGGCCAAGCAGGCTATATACTCAGTGGTGAGGCAGTATCTTCTCAGTCTTTCTTTATTATGTTAACCTAGAGACCCTAGTGTAGGCAGACTGTCATCAAGGACACGCATCATGAACCACTTCATTTCTCATAGGGAAAGAGTTCAAGCACATATTTATCTCAAGGCAGATCAGGCCAAAGGGCTTTCACCCCTTCTTTTGCAAGTACCAGCTTTTCTCTGTAACTCCCTTCCTTGTCTCACATGTGCAAGCACACGATTAAAGGGCCATCCCTTCTGAGGCTGTGATGCTGTTCTAACCCCATCATTAAGAAGTGCTTGAGAGTGCATGCTACTGGCAGTTTCATGACAAATTATGTACCTGGAGAAGCAGACTAAATTCTGAGCTCCTGTTAACCTCACAGTCTTCCATTTTGTCCTTGGAGTATCATTTTTTTATCTGTTTGTAGTGGTGCCTGAGTGTACTGTTTCCATTAAATATACCTTTTGACAAGATGATTGTTTTCCTCAAGAAATGATGATTGACAAGTAAGAACTCCACTTTTCATTTCTCATCACTTACACAGTGAACAACATCTAATGCATCAAAATTCTACCTCACTGTCTAAAATTACATGCCATTAAAAAACTAAAGTAAAAGTTTTACTAAATTGTGCAAATAAAGTTTCAAGTAACAAAGACAAACATAATAAGCTTTAAGAATTTAATAAGTTATCTCTTACAAATGAAAAATATTTAACAGTATGGAGAAAAACTCTCAGCAAAATCTAGAAACAGATGCAGATTTCAAGAACTTTTCTTCAATCAGAAGAATAAACTACATTTAACTAGCTCTCAGTAATTAGCATATCACAAAGAAGAAAACTAAAATCAGAAAATATAAGTATAGTTTCCCTTCTACAAAAATGCAGAAAAGGGAAGAATCTGATAGCATGCAACACAAAATTACTGAGTCCTTTAGTAATCTGAAAATAAAAAGACCCTAAAAAGAAAAGAAGAATAACAACTGTAGTATTTATTAAATAGCCACCAGAAATCCACTGAAAATAGTAAAGGATTTTTGAGGAATCCATCCACCTATGAAAGTGAAAATAGAAGTCCTTAAAAAAAGCATGATCTATGTTTTTCAAATGGCAAAACAGTTACTAGCTATAATTAATATAAACACTTCAAAAACAAATCTTGATTTCACTGAAAAGACCTTTTTCACTGAGTAGATATTTCTCTGTTAAAAGACAAAACCACTCTACTGTATCGAACTCATCATTGAAAATTTTAATGAAACTGCAGAAAAATGAAAGAATTTTTCTACTCTTTAGAAGTCAACAATGCACAACTGTTTCAATTGTACAAGGCCAAGAGATTCAGATTATCAAGTAAGGTGTACCACAAAAATACCGTAACCACAGAAAGAATATAACTTGAGAAGTAAAGATTATCTTGTGAATGTAATACTACCTGGTTTTTTTTAATCCAAAATTAGGATAGAAATCATCTTAGTCCAAAAAACACTGCATCAGCAGCTTACAACACTTAGAATATAACCAACTTAGTTACAAGGAGAAAAGATAATAACCTAGTGTAACAAAATTTCTGAAAAGTAAATATCACATGTTACAGCATGGTATATGGGAGAAAATAAAAGGTAGCAGCAATAATAGAGTAACATAGTATAGTCAAGCAGAGGCAGGAAAAAGGTAAAAATCCATCATGGCTTTATAACTTCACATATTGCTCTAAATAGTTCTTATAATGAAACATATTTTTGCATTTGGTTTCAAAGATACATGTGCTGATGCAGTGATATTTTAAAAGTATGCCTTTTCATGATGGTTTTCATGTTGTCTGCAAGTTCCTTGATAGTTTTACCCTATAGTATTTCTCACTACCTTTAATACTGACTTCCAAAGTCTACACCAGTCTGTTTCATCATTGATTGTGTGGGATGGACATGTAATGATGATATATTATGAGCAAAAGGAATTAATCTTACCCCTTTAGATGCTACACGTCATGAAAGACTTATGAAAAAAAAATCAAAGTCTGCTTACTTCTAATGACCCTTAAAAACAGAATCATAGAACATGCCTAGTTGGAAGTGGCCTGCAAGGATCATTGAGTCTAAGTCCTTGCCCTGTGCAAAACCATCCCCAAGAGTCACGCCATTGTGACCCGAAGGTATCATCCAAACATTTCTTGAACTCATGCAGGCTTGGTGCTGTGACCACTGCCCTGCGGAGCCTCTTCCAGTACCCAACCACCCTCTGGGTGAAGAACCTTTTCCTAATATCCAATCTATCCTGACACAACTTCAGGACATTCCTTCACATTCTGCCACTGGTCAGAACAGAGAAATCAGTGTCTGTCCTGCCTGTTCTCACGAGGAAGTTGTAACTACACTGAGGTGTCCCTTCAGTCTCCTCTTCTCCAGGCTCAACAGACCAAGTGCCCTCAGCCACTCCTCACATGGCTTCCCCTCAAGGCCCTTCACCATTTTCATTTCCCTCCTTTGGACACTCTGTAAGAGCTTAGTATCTTTCTTACACTGCAGTGTCCAAAATTGCACAATATTCCAGGTTAGGCCACCCCAGTGCAGAGCAGATCGGGACAATCCCCTCCCTCAACTCAACTGGCTGGTGATGCTTTGCCTGATGCCCCCCAGGACACGGTTGGCCCTTCTGGCTGCCAGGGAGCTGCTGACTCATATTCAACTTGCCAGGTCCCTTTCTGTGGCACTGCATTCCAGCTTCTCATTCCCCTGTCTGTACATACATCCAGGGTTGCCCCATCCCAGGTGTAGAATCTGGCATTCCTCTAATTTGTAGAGGCCTCTCTGCAGGGCCTCCCTGTTTTCGAGGGAGTCAACAGCTCCTTCCAGTTTTGTGTCATCTGTAAACTTGCATTGTATCCCTTCCAGTTCTGTGTCCAAGTCATTTATGAAGATGCTGAAGAGCACAAGGCCTCAGATGGAGTTCTTTGGAACATGCAACTGCTAACAAGGACATTTCCTTTTTCCGCACTGAAGTATGTCGTTCTTCTTTAGAAAGTATCTGCTGGTGGAAGGATATCATACTGAGTTATAAACAGCCACTCTATCAATTTCAAAACAGGTTGCACTGCAGCCTTGAAAAGCCACAGGAAAAGCATTATATTACTAGGAAAGGTAGCTGCTTGCATTTTTCAGCAGTCTTTACAGAATCACAGAATATGCTGAGTTAGAAGGGACCCACAAAGTTCATCAAGTCCAACTCTTATCTCTGCACAGGACCAACCCCAAGAGTCATACCATGTGCCTGAGGGTATTGTCTACATGCTTGAACTCTGTCAGGTTTAGCAAATGAGAGCTGTTACAAGTAAGAACAGAAATGATAGGGTCTGCTTGCTGAAGGTTTATCTGTAAAACACTTCATAAAGATTAGGGTCTGATTCTCGCTCTGTACTTACGTTCAGTAGAAAAGATGTACACGAGAAGAAAAATATTTAGTTCCTATCCCTATATTAGAAAACTGAGAAATATTGACCAGATATTTTCACTGATAAATCATTTATTCTCATATAAAGATTGATATGGTGAGGCATTCTCTTCTGAAATCAAAGTCAGTATTCTCAGTGAGGTCAGAAAACACGCAATTTTGTGAGCCTCATAGGAATGTGTAAATAGAGGGGTTAAAGGCTAACTATGACTTTAATTTCTGAATTTCTCTACTTTTTGTAAATTGCATTCATTGTAAACTCATCTTTTTCTGATGTAGTTAAAAAAAAAAAAAAGAAAAGAAATCTCATCTTGGAGAATGAAGATTAATTACTGGTTTTTAAAATTATATTTGTTGGGATACAAAACTGCTTGGCAACAAAAGAGTTAACAGGGAGGTCTAGGAAACCTTGGGAGAAGCCTGAATGGACATCTCTTGACAGATAAAAAGCTACAAAACACTGTCGCCTCCCTGTCTCCCAGATGTATGAAACTGCCTCGACTTTGGGGATACACCCTGAACCTAGATGAGGACTCTATTGGGTTTCTAACATGCATCCATTACCATATGCTTCTCCATAGTTAATAGTGTGTTATCTCCTGGTTATGACATCTCCACCCATGTTTAGCGTAAGTCAAACCCTGGGATGAATATTCGTTTACTGAGCATGTATATTGTGTGGTATAGTTTCAATAAAGTTGTTCTCGCTTGCCCCCCAATCAAGTGGGGACCGTTTTAGTTTTTGACCACCAGAGATATTTTTATAATTCCAGTTCTTTTAGGTAATGTGCATATTTGAACATATAGAGTATGAAAGATTTTTATCCTTTGTAACAGACATTCCAACTTGTTATCCAAGATTTCTTGACATTGTCTTTTCTTAATTTGCATATCTCAAAAAGATGCACAGAATGTAGGCTTTTCTAATGCTGTTTTTTGAGATTTTTGTTTAATGTGCTTCAGGCCCAATAATATACTACAAAAATCTTAAAATGCTTTTAAAATGCATTAAAAATACAAATCAGTACTATATTTTGATTGCTAACCCAGAACTCACCTTTGCATTGTTTTTTACACAGCAAGGCCAGTAACTGAAAAATATGTGAAAACATAGGGCAACATATGTAATGAAATGTGAAAAACAATACAGTTTTAAAATGAAGTTACACATTAACAAAGATTTTTAGCTGTTATAACCTTGTCTCTAAATGTTTTTATGTCACTTCTTATAACTCCTGATAAGCATTTATCAGACACAGTGCATTGCAACAAATTCCTATTATTGATCCCCCTGATTTTTTTAATTCTTTTGCTATGCATTAAATTAAATTTAAATTTAAATTAAATTACATTAAATTTAGTCTGTATATGTACAAGACCCCTTTCAAGCACTTTAGTTACTAGTGTTGCAATAAAATGTCTGATATTGATGTAAAATGTGCAGCAGCGGAAGAAAGAATTGCCAATATACAGGGTACTTTAGTAGACTGAACCTTCTATTATTTCCAGTGATTTCAGTAGGTGACTATCTCCTGCTTTATGTCTCATTAATATCTACATAATATTTTGATGGTTAAAAATTAAATTGATATACCAAAACACACATCTTGTTATCTGCTGCCCACAGTGTCTTGGATTTTCCTTTTGTTTTGGTTTGGGTTTTTTTTCTGATTTTAGGAAGAAAATAAGAATTTTGCGATACCAACTTAGACATGTAAAGGGCTAAACAGCAAAAAACAGCACATTTCTCAAGTTGAACACTCCATTTATTACTTTTCAGCTTTAAAGGTATTACTTGCAATACTGGCTGACCTCTTTGTATCCAGCTATTATCACCAGATCAAACCAATACTATTTAAACTGAGACTGCAAACAAATCCCATCTCTTTCTTTTCCTCCCCTAGTTTCTAACAAATCCCAACAGAAATAAGGTTCTTTATTTTATCAAGAAGAAAAATCTCTTCCAATCATGAAGGATCACAAATAACCAGGAGTGTGACCAGTGGGAAATGACAGGCTTCAGCACAACACACACATCATAATATTGTAAAATAAACTTTCTGAATCTAGTTCAGTATTTTAAGTATCCCAATAAAGCACCAATGCACTTGGGTGTGCAATGCAGTGCAACTGTTGCTTATAGCCATCATTCAAAGAGAGGAATTTTTATAAGAGAAAATACAATTAGAATTCACCCTTTGCACTATTTTTCACATAGAAGGCTTTTTTCATTCTTATAGAAGACAAAGAAATTTAGTTTTGGTGAGCAGGTAACTGAAATATTTCAGGTTTTGAACGGCATCTTTTATGGTGCCTTAATAATTTGTTTGGAATTATATTTGCCTGTTTAAAAATGTCCTTGTTTAGCTATATTTATTTTAAAGGATATGTTTTATTTTCAGAAATCTCTATTCAAACACTAGTTTTCAAGTTCTAAATTTAATTTTTAACAAGAACACTCAACCCAATTTCCTGCTTAGGATAGCCTAAAGATTGAACTTGAATCCATTCAACATTTTCAAGCATATTCTATGGTACCAGAAAATTCATACTGCATTAAAATCTAGTGATTCCTGAAATGTATGGGTGTGGGTTTTTTTCAGAGTATAATAGTCATTCATAATCTACTTGGTTTTCCACTGTTATTTCATGTATAAGAGTATCCTCTCAAATGTTCTATTATTCTGATCATTTCTAGTGTGTAAGGAAAGAAAAGAGCAAAGAAAAATATTTGCTGCATCACAAGCACTCTCAGCTGCATTCTGCCAAAGATTATCAGCCAAGGAATCAAAGAATGTTTTAGGCTATGTGTGTGACTGCAAGAAAGGTGGAAAGACCACCTCATAAGGAGTCTATGTCTTTGAAATGCCATGTTCTAGTAGGTGCAGTGGGTAACTGCAGGAGATATTGAAAGGAGACGGTGTCTTCAAGCAGAACCTGGGCAGAGTATAACCACAGACCTTGATTGTCAAGACTTGTATGCTAGCATGAAGAACCACAATATAACGTGTACTGTAGCTGTCTTGAACTTGTTCCTATGGAAATATGTGGTAACATGCTGCTCTCAGAAAACTCAGTGACTGCTGGATGAATTTGGCTGATTAACTGTAACAACAAAGCCTGTTGTTTGTGGATAACATCATCTGCACATCTTATCTTATGATTAACAGTCCTTTCCTGACAACTGAAATGATTCATAGATTTGTTTACCTCTAAGAAAATTCTGCTAAATTGTGAATGCCATAATGATGACGCACTTCACCTTGGGCAAGATCTGCTCAGAGTGCCATGTTCAATACAGAGGTAGAAAAATACGTTTAAGATCATTGAGTCCAGCCATAAACCTAACATGGAAGAACTCATCTGATGCTGCAGCAACCAGCTTTTCCAGCATCACCAGGAATGTCAGATTGCTATTATATTGCTTCTGTTAACACCAGAAGGGACATATAATTATTATCACCTTTTCTGCCATTTTATTCTTAGCACTTTTTCTACTATTTCAGTGTTTTGCTCAATAAACTAATTAATTAGTTTTGGGTGTCCATGCCTTCTTGAGATCCAAAAAGACTCAGTATCTCCTCAGTGCAAAACAAGGAGTGGCTTATAAGCAAACTATACTAGTAACCTCTTATACTGCGAAGATCTCCCTGTTGAAGTCATCATTAAACCGTTTTTCATGTGTGAAACTAAAATTTTCTTCCTTTTATATCTGATGCTAATTATTCTTTTTTCTGTGTAGACAAACTGCCTTATACTAATTCTATGAGTATGCTGTAAAGCAAAATGAGCATTACTAAATAACAATTAATTAACACCCCCCCACACACATTTTCAAACTGTTAATAAGACTTTGTGACTATGTTCTCTGTGGTATTGTCAGAATCGATCAGATCCATTATGAACCAATTGACAAAAGGGCCTCAGGCAAGAACTGTATCAAAAAGACACTTTACCATGGCAAGCACCTGTATATAAATTAAAGGAAAAATGAGAATATATACGAACAAGATGTACATTAACCATGGATTTTTTTACTTTCTTTTTTTTTCCCCCTTTCCCCTACAGCTATAAACACATCTATGGAAAAGTTCATAGCTTTTACTCATGATGGTAAATTTGTAACTGGTTTATGTTATCTAGGAATTGATTACAGTGCCAGCGCATGGAGCAAGTTTAATGAACAATTTTGGCACAACAAAAATTTTGATACCAGTTTACTTGATCTAAAATTTTTACTTCTGTTCAAACAGCAATATTTCAGGCTCTGAAAACTTCAAGTAACTAAAAATATAGGTTTGCTCCATAAATCCCTCTGCCCATTTCAAGAATCTTTATAAATTTTCTCAGGTAACATGGAGGTAGAAAGTGGAGATTTGGATCACTAATCTAGAAAACACTTAAACAGAACATGGCTTTTCTCTTTTTTTATTGGATCAATGATCCAAGCCACTCCTGTGGCTGCCTACAATGGCTGACATGAAAAAAATGAGAATGACATCAAAAGCCTTACCTAAAAACAATCAAATAGAATTATGTATAGTTTTATTCTACTTTGAGGGCCTAGATGTATGGATAAGTTATGCAGTACCCTCTGATCTGCAGTGCAGTTTCTGGCCATGGGTTTGAAAATATCAGACATGTGCTTAAGTTATAAACTCAGTTATCACTGGCAGAAAACCTAGTTTCTGTTACTTTCGTTTTTCACCTGTCTAGCATATGTACAAATACAGTTACTATAGAGCTGGAAACATGGAATAAGTCACCCTGGTTCATTCAGGTTCATCCACTGGAACCCTAAGAAGTGCTTATACAAAAAGGCTAGATAGCTGTTGGTAGAGTTTTGCTTCCTAACTAGACCTATGGAGTCATGTATCTTGGAAGGACTGAGTTGGATTTTAGTGTTTAATAAATTTGATTCAGCTTCCACCAGCTCAATCCTATTACCTTCAAGTGTTGTGCTAAGGCTTCTCTATGTCAGAGATTACTCTGGCACAGCTGTTCTTCAGCTGCTTTTGCTGATTAACTCCATGTGTGAAAGCCTTAGTTTCTGGAATAAGAGAGATAATCTGAATGAGACATTTCCTGGAATCAGAAAAATTGCAGATGAACCTTTCCAAGGTGAGTTAAGTGAGTTTAAATGGACACTTTACCTTATTCCAAATAAGATTTCATGCATAGGAATAATGAACCCTAAGTGGTAATTTGAAAGAAATGGATTTACAGTGAACTTGGTTGAAAAAGAAGTTTCCTTTCTCACAAGAATGTTCAAGACTGTTTGATTAAGTTTGTTAATATTTTTCTCTATTGTAATTATTACATTTTCTCATTAAAATAAAAGAAAAAAAAATTTCAACTAGAAAATATAACAGTAAAATGCTTCCAGTGGAAACTTGTGTAAAGGGTCATGACTTAATACATAAAGAAAAATGATTTTCAATTATTTGTTTCTACTAAAAATTCCCATCTGTGTCAAAGGTTAATTATACTACAGCAGAAGTTCATTATACAATAAGACACCTGTTATCATGCATTTCTCCCACAATTAGTGTTCCAAACTACTGACTATAAGAGAATATTTGAAATTTGAATATTTGGGGTTTTTTTATATATATAACCAAATTACAGATGTTAAGTGAGTTACAAAACCTTTATTCCAGAACAAATCACTTATTCCAGTCACACCTTATATAACTGATGTGTTGGCATTGGAAGAAGATACCCAAGGAACTGGTGGAGTCACCATCCCTTGAAGTGCTCAAAAATGACTGGACATGGCATTTAGTACTCTGGTTGAATTGATGTAACAATGTTCAGTCAATGGGTGGACTCAGTTGTAGAGATCTTTTCCAAACTTACTGGTTCTATGATTCTGTGACCTATAGAATGCTTTATTCTAGATGTACAGAATCACAGACTTGGGTAAGGTTGGAAGAGACCACAGCGGGTCATTTAATTAAATTTCCCTGCAGGGTGCCCTAGGGAACATTACTCAGGATTGCATCCAGACAACTTCCGAGTTTCTGCAGTAAGGGAGACTCCACAACTTCTCTGAGCAATCTGTGTCAGTGTGTGGTCATCCACACAGCAAAGAAGTTCTTCTTCCTATTCAGGTCAAACTTCGTTTGCATCAGTTTCTGCATGTTGGCTCTTGCCTTAATGCTGGGCATCACCCATAAGAGTCTGTCTCTATTCTCTTGATAACCTCCATTCAGATACTTATAGACACTGATCAGATCTCCTTTCAGTTTTCTCTTCTCCAGGCTAAACAGACTCAGATACCTCAGACTTTCCTGATAAGTGAGGTGCTCCAGTTCCTTGATCATATTCATAGCTCTCTGTGAACTCATTGCCTTGTACCAAGGAACCCAGAATGGGACACAGCATTCCTGGTGAGGCATCACCAGGGCTGAGTAGAGGGGAAGGATCACTTCCCTTGCCTATTGACAATGTTCTTCCTAATGCAGTTCAGGATTAGATCATTTATTCTAGTTTTACCTATCTTCTTTATATTTTTATAGGCAATAAACTTGCTAAATACTACACATGATGCTAAGTACAAGAACTAGAACTTGCTTTTTCAGAACACTGGTTATGTTTTCCATCATTAAATAATTCATAACCTTGTATAGTCTCCTTAAGTAGAACTGTGTTTCCCTCTTGGTATTGCTGACTAAAGACTCTGTTCAGAATATTATTTCGTGTGAAAAATTCATTTTATCAAAATACACTGGTTTTGATTACAGAAAATTGACTCTATTGAAGTTTGAAAATGAAACAACGATGTTAAAAAAGTCAATGAAAAAGATGCAAGTTGATACTCAGGATGTTTCTGATTTTGCTTTACATGTGAAAGCAGTTGTCAAAACATGGATCTCTGCTACTCCTGATCTTATTCACTTAAGGGGTAGGAGAGGAAAGGCTAAGGGAGAAAAGAGAACTAGTTGATATGTGTCTTAAGTGACACAGCCACAAAGTTTTGACAAATTATGAAAAAGCTGTTAGAATGAGAAAAGAATGTAATGTCCATATCCTTTCTATCTTTGATCTATTTTTACCATCAATTTAGTTGAGCTAGTGCTGACCACCACATAACTGTAAAAACTGATAATAACTAACCAAGGTCAGCTGGCTTTCAATTGTCTGAGGTTAATTCCAGACCAGTTCACAAAAACTGATTTCTTAAGTCCATTTGGTGAAACAGTGCATTTCAAGTGTGCATATAAATCTCGTCTGATATTTAATAGTAGATTTTCAGTGGAGCTCAGCTATCATATGGTCTCCTCAAAGGAATTTTTGAGAACTGCTTAAAGCTATGAAAAGTGAAATCTAAACAGTACACAGTAAAGCCTTTAAGACAAAGGCATCTTTACATCGGGGGAAAAAAAAAAAAAAAAAAAAGCTTAACATTAATTCATTAGTCCTATTTTATTCCATTTATGAAATGGGTAGCTAGAAGAATGCAAGTGAAAAATCTTTTGTTTCTTTTCTGTTTGATAATTTGCATAGTCATTTACTGTGCTCAAGGTATAACAAAAGCATGATGTTGCAGAGTATTAGCATACTTAATGGTTTTACCAAATTAGAAACAGATATGCTAGTTACAAATCTCTACAGAATTAGGACTCAAATCTCTGACATTAATAAAACAGGGGATTTACAAGAAAATATTGAACAACTCTAGAGAGGAGCCAGAAAAATAAAGTGTAAGAAGTGTCATGTTGAAACCAGAAATTTCTAATAATTACATAGTCGGTGTAACTTAATGCCTTCTGAAATAATGAGTGAACATTCTAGACATCTGAAAATGCCCAGAAGCTGAAACATAACTTTAAAAAACACAATATTGATTTTATTTCTCCTATGCAAAATAAATATCATTTGCACAATTGTCAGTTTTATGCTGAATAAAATTTTACAACAAATTTTCAGGCATTATTTGCATCCTCAATTCCATGTACAATTGTAGGACAAATTCTGACTTTTTTTCAGCACAGAGAGTTAAAAAAAAATCTACTAAAGGCAATTGCTAACTTATTTCTTCAAAAACACATTGTCTCCTGGCTGTCTGCTCTTTGACACTCTGAGGAACCTGGGGGATTTGCTGTGGCAAAAGGTTATCCAGGAACCTTAGGAAAGATGTAAACATTTCTACATTTTTCAGACACTGCCTACAGGCACATAATTTTCTATCACAACAAGTAAAACTCATCTATTTGCCATTGGATAAGGCAGCTATATTAAATACAAATCTGTTTTCCCAAAGAGTTCCTAAGAACCTGAGAAAGGAAAGCTTTCCCCTTGTGGAAATGTGCACAAAACTATTTTCTTTTAAGTGCCCCTTTTGAAAATGACCTGAAATTACTAAAAATGTGGTGTTTTTTTAGCCATCTTTTTATTCCATATAGTTAGACAGTACCTGCACAGCTAGAGATCAATAGAACATCGTGTTAAAACTGCTCTATGTAGTCAATATCATTATCCAGCTTAAAAACGCTGGTAGTAAAAAATAAAAATAGAAAGCTCTGTATCTCTGTGCAACAGAACCATTACAGCACCCATTGATTTCAGCTGATAACTTTTTGGGACTTACATTGTCAAGGAATATTGTTTATGTTTTTCCTTTATAAAACAGTTCGCTTTGGTTTCAAAGACTAAAGCCAACACTGGGCTTTATGAAGGTGCCATCATTTCACACTCATCTCCAGCTGTTGCAACTCCTAGAGAGATTTCCCCTAAGAAGCTACAGTGCTTAGCTCCTCCTTGACCAAACTAACACATTTGCCTTAGCAAATTCACCATCAGAAGAGAATATAACGCTTGAGCCTTTTTGCAGGTACAGAAATATCAGTCTTACATGAAACTTTATCTTTTGTATGCTATCTCCCTTACGTAATTCTAAATGCTACATAAATATATACCAAATACTATTAACTCTACAGTAAAACCTTTGAAATAAATGAATAGGATAGTAGTGGAATATTTGAAAAAAAAAAATCTTCAACTATGCAGCTTATCTTTTCAAACAAAATGCCACCTCAAAATGCAAAACACTAATGAAAGGTTTTGTGGAAATCTAATTTGTCTCTTCCAGGGTTATGGAAGGAAGTAGTAAAAACCAGTATTATTTCAGGACATTCATTGCAGCAATAACAATAAGGCCAGTTTTTAGTAAGAAGTCCAATGCCATTAGACATATTTTGGTGATCTGCAAGTGCTCAGGCTTAATTGCATCATCTTTTAGTGACTGGCAACTAAAGAGCATTATTGAGTCATAACACATGCAAAAAAAAAGATTAAAAATTCAGTTTTATCACATGTATTCAATCATAAGCTTCTGGTTATTTTTCTAAGGACAGAAGTTGAAAGGAGATTCATTTTTCTATGCTGAAAAAAAACATTGCTTTTTTATATCATAGATTAAAAAATACAGATTATTTTATACTTAATAATTGTTGACTCAGTTTATTGTAAAGTAAATAAGTTTCATATATGGATCCCACAATCTTAGATGAAAAGCCAATACTAAAATACGAGTCATTATTCTCTGAGGGGTAAACAAATTGTTTATGACAAGTTGGTAATTGTGTTCATTACAAGGCGACATTGAGTTGTTAATCTCATTTTCCATAAGTGGGAAAAAGTAAAATACTTTCTAAATGAAATTATTGCTATTACAATATAATTATTTCCTTATACTCCCATATTATTATTTTAATTTTTATATTTAATCTTTCCCCCAACTAGTAGTAACTAAATGTTGAAATAAAACTGTACAAAGTATTCTCAGCATTCAAATTAGCACAAGGCAAAGATTTTTTTTACATCACAAGTATTATTGTTAATAAATAGACAAATTGTAATATACCTGTAATATACATATAAAAGCAGACTGTTGTCTAGCTATTTTTGATTTAGGTATTTAAAATCATATATAAATCCTACACAAAGATTAGTCCATTAAATTGTATTCAATGATACACTAGATTTTGTCCTTAAAATGTCCTTGTTGGTGATCCTAGACTTTAAAAATATTATGATGACTAATATAAAACACTTTCAAGTGCAAATACTGTAAGTAATATATATAAATAACATACAGTTTCTGACAGATGTGAATACATTGATGATAGTCTTGAACCACAATTTTTGTATTTTCCTAGATATTTAGTTTAAGAAGGATTTAATCCAATTCAACATGTTAGGAATTTCTATGAAAACCAAGAAGCTGAACAAAGGAACAGAAATCAGTTGTTTGTAGCCACATGTGAATGGATTTCATTTCAGCAGGCTAATAAGCCAAAATAAAACATTTCCCTTTTGTTTATAAATGTTTTGCCAAAAGAAACAAACCTTCACTTCACTGCCACTTCCCCCCACAATCAAACAAATATAAATGAAGTGAAATAGTCAACTCTTTTTGATACAAAACACTATGTTTCTTTTCAGTTTTTCTGAGAAATTTAGAGAAAAATATAAGACTGTATTCACAAAGCAGTCAGAAGAGGATGAAAAGATATATTCCACTTCTTTTTTATCAATTGCTTACTAGTAAGAATGCTCGAACTCAATTCTTTCATCTTACTCTAGTGTTTGAACTCCAGTTCTCACATCTCAGGAGTCCCAACAGGCTAAAACTCATTGAGAAACTAGGGGAGAAAGTCTCCTTAATGTTTCATGTCTAGTCTCTTCAATCTCATATAAATAATTGAATATTAGATTTAGGAAGGGAGGCTAGATGCCTCTTCTTTCCAAAGAGCATCAGGCTGGACTCATTCTCACTTTGTCATTCTGTATTCCAGTGACTATTTCAGTACTTTATCCAAAAGGCAGACGATTCAGAAGGAGTGAAATAGGAGATTTACAAGTTAGCATAGCCTTAAGAAATCGACAGGTTTAAGAGTTAATAAAACATAGTGCAAGTCTTTATCCTGATAGAAGAAAAATTGAAGCATATGTCTGCCATAGGTCTTGTAGATTCCCCTACTCTACATAAACCCATTCTTTATCTGAAGGTAATGACTGTATAAATTACAGGTTAAATCCAAGTTATTTTAAAGTAAAGAATGCATTTATTTAGGGAAGTAATACAGTGCCAATGGTAAGTGGAAATGTCATAAAATCCAAAATAAGTTATAGCCTATAGCCTATAACATAACGAAGTAAGGAAATAGCAATATAGTTAATCTATCAGACATATGGAAAAACATCTGATAGATTACCTACGAGAATTAACAAGTGGGAGAACAAGAGCTGGAAGAAGAGTCATGTGGTAGACAGTAAACTGCCTGAAAAACAGCTGGCAACTGACAGACCCAAGAAGGGAATAATCAAGTCAAGATCAGCTACTGAAAGAGTTAGTCAAGGATTAATCATGGTACAGATCTTGTTTAATATTTTCATTACATTTCATGCAGACACAAAAAGTAAAGCTAGCTGATAAAATTTATTAGTAACAAAATATCAAGCGAACCACAGCATGGTACAGAAGTAACCAAATAATATGGCAGTGTAAAACATTAAAGGAAGCTGATACACTTAAGGAGGAACAAAAGTAAATTTTTTTCTTAACAGCTGGAAAAGAAGAAATAGTGTGGTGCACCTGGGACACAGTTGACAACAACGAGTCACATCCATCAAATAGAAAATGCAATTTTAGGATGCATGGGATGAGGTCCCCAGAGTACCCCAAACCATATGAAATAAGACAAAAAGGTCTTGTCTCATTTAGGTTAGTAAAATGAAGTGAGATGTGATAAGATTGCTCTGCATAAATAGATGAAGTGGTTAGGCATAAACACGAGACAAGAAGAAAAGCTATTTAAAATAAACAACAACATTGACCTCATAAAATTATTTCTAGATGGGCCATAAATACATTCATGTTAGAATTTAGAACTTGAAATCATCAGAGCCAGAATACTCTGTAACAGCTTTCCAATTGGAGTATTAAGGTCTATAAACCAAACCAGTTTTAAGATGAAGCATGTTTCAGAAATAAAAATGCTATATATAAACATCTGTTTCAACTAATGCTTGCCAAAACACAGACAAGTATCCAATCAAACGTTGCCTAGTGTTCCTGCCAAATTGCCCAGTGAATTGCGAGAGAACAGAGATTTTCAGGATCCTCCCTGAAAACTGCTTTGGAACTGGAGACTTTTGCAAGCATGAAGAGCTTGAGATGATTATCAGCTTTTCAAAATTCAAAAGCAACCTGGTAGTTCAGGAAGTTAAAACCTGCAGGGGAAAAAAATAGAAAAAAAAAAAAAAGATATTTTCTAACCATGAGTCAGTTACAAGCATAAAGAGTATGATAATTTGTTTTAAGCATGAAATCCCAAAAGTTACCCTCTTCAATCTTGCTTTACAGATACTGATTTCACTGGGGATAAGATTCTTCCACCTAACTACCACTCAAAGTATAATAGAAAAGATTGTAACAGTTCCAGTTTGGCAACTCCTTACCTGGAGAAAGAGAATATTTGGCCAAATTTTCTGTGTAAGACAGAAATTTCATCTGTTGATAGGCCTATGAGAGCTTGAAGGTAGTAAAAAATAGAGACATTGAGCAAACCTTTAAATCTTTTTCAGCAAAACCCATTACACAACTGGCCACACTTTCAAGGAACAGTAGGAACAAAATACCTTAGAATCAGGTATGAATACTTTGAAAGTCTAGGGCTCCTCTCAAAGAAAATCAGCAAAATTTGAATATATTAAAATTAGGTCTTCCTTGACATAAGACACTGATAAGACTTGGATTTCTTATTACCTGAGACAGTCTAGTTTTTCAGAGAACTGCACCAGGTGGCTTTGTTAGTCATAAAGTCAACATCTATACCAGTGTAAATCTGCAATGGATACCATACTATTCAGCTGTGGTCCTAGGATATGCTAGTACAGGATGCCTCAGGAACAGCTTTGAGAGAGATGCAGAGAAGGGATTGCTGAGAAGTACATCCACTTCAACCATGTGCATCCAGAATAGCACACGTTGTCCTCTGCTCAAGTTTTAGATGCAGAGATAGGAATTGGACAATGTTTCTTATATGTTTCCAAACCCTATGGAATATGTACATCATTGTGAAAAGAGTGCCAAAATTAATCTGTTCTGTGTCAACCTTGAGCTAAGTTTCTTTTCATAAATGGCACTGCCTCGTCCAGATATATCCCCATCCCTGGAAGTGTTCAAGGCCTGGATGGTTGGGGCCCAGAGCAAACTTATCTAGTGAAAGGTGCCCCTACCCATGGCAGAAGGTTTGGAAATAGATGGTCTTTAAGATCCCTTCCAACCTTAACCAGTCTGTGACTGTGATTTTTGGCTTCACATATTGTAATTTTAGATGGTAGCTTTCTAACCATTTTAATTTGGCTTTATTATCATAGGTGCAGCACTGTGTTCTCATGGCATTAAAGAACATGACACCAAAGTGTGTTGTCTGAAGTTAAACGCTAATGAAATATTCAGATGTAATCTCTAGAACCATAGCATGCTAATAATCTTCATTTCCAAAGCATAGAAATACATTGCTAAATTTGTTCATATTGAGGGAATTCATGACTTTCCAATAACAGGTATTTACTGATTTACATTCATTTGGTTTATCAAAAATTATGGCCAACTTTACATGATGAATTCAATGGAGGCAAAGTACTTGCACTATTTATGCACAAGTCATCAATATAGTATTTCATTATAAAGTGGTTTGTCAATGCTGCTTATAATAAGACATATTAAATATGGAAGTCAATATATCACAAGTTGAAGGCAAGGGGATCATAGTAATCAAAATTTACGGCTGGACATTTTATCCCTTAAATCTAAAGGTGAACTAAAGGTATAATCTTATGATTTTTTTATGATTAGTGAATTTCAGTGCATTAAGTAGACTTGTTTCAGCTTTCATATACAAGTAGGAATGCTCATGTGGTCGGCTGCTACATTTCAGCTGTGTGACAGCTTTGAAAAAAAATCATGAGCATTTTTTTATGTCTGCCTATAGTAAAAACATACATTTTCAGAGAAAAAATAGAGATTACAGAAACTAAGTAATAATCAACAACTTACTGTAAATGTCACATCAAAAGCAAATTGCCAGTGTACTTTGCTATGAATTCAGATTTTTTAATTCAAAGCAGACAAAACAGTGATTGGAAAAAAGTCAGATGAAAAATAAGCTTTTTCTATTGTAAAATTATATAACTATATACAGTCACTAATAAAGGCATGAAGTCTAGGCACAGTCAAGCAAAATTTGATTTTAACATCTAATCCTAAATAAAGACCCAGCTCCAGAGAGTGTGTAAAATATCACACTTTACAGAAAGATATAGGTAAAAAATAGGAAATACAATATAAAAATGAAGTAAGACAATGTAAGATTAGTAACCATAATATACTAACTACTCACCTATCAAAAATTCAGCACATTTTAGGGAATAAAAAAAAACAAAACACGTGTCCTTATTCAAGAGAGTTTGATCACCATTTTAATATGTGGTGGGTTAGCATTGGTCAGCAGCCAGACACCCATCCAGCAGCATCCTCAAACCCTCTCCTGAACTGGACCGGGAAGAAACTAAGAAAGAAAAGCTTGTGGTCAGAGATAAAGACAGTGAGATTACTTCCGAGTTACCACTACTACCCAGGGCCAAAAGGGCTTAACTTCACTTCTTCACTCCCAGTTCCTCTACCTACTGCCCCTCATCCCGAGTGGCATAGAGAGACGGGGAACGGGGTTTGCAACCAGTCTATAGCAGTTCCTCCCTTCACTTCCTCCTCTTCACACTTTTCCTCTCCCCCAGTGTGGGTACTCTCCATTGTCCTTCAGGACAAACTAGCTCTAGTGTATGTTGCACAGGCCATCATTCCCTAAAGTAATCTCTATGTGCCCTGGCACAGTCATATACTGCATGGAATCAGCTGCAGGGAGACCTCCAGGGGAGGGGTCTCCTTCTGCAGGGGAATCTGCTCCAGCACTTGGAGCACCTCCTTGTTTTCCTTCTTCTCTGACCCTGGTGCTTGCAGAACAAAGTTGAAAGAAAATGTTTCTATATCCTGTTGTGAAAACAAACAAACAAACAAACAACAAAACCAAACAAACACAAAATAAAGTCCAATAATTATTCCCTTTTCAGAATCTGTTTTATTAAGTGTGCAATCTGTGAAAACATATTGTAGAAAGGGGTGACCCTAACAGGATTTGAAATTTGAAATTTCAACTGGTCTAAAATTCTGATCAAGCCAACTAGGTGGAATCTGCCAGAAGGTGTAAAAGATCATAATATACATTTAGAAAAAGCACTTTCATGTGTGAAATGTCAATTTTATATAAAACAGCCCAATGTGTATTTGTCTTGCTTCAGTTAACCTAATTAGTATGAAGAAACAACTGTATGATAGAAAGCATTATCAATGAAATGGTGAAGTCAATATTCTAAAAATTGCAGTGACATTCAAATATTATCTTTTTGTGAATTAACAGCAAGAAAATCTTTATTAGGTTATTTATCATGTTTTCATAACAAACCACCACTGCTGTCTTATGATGAGAATGTGATGTTAGGGGTATGAATAATGCCATGAATCATAAAATAAATTGAGGTTGTTATTTACAGGGAACAGAAATACAGAAAGGAGAATCTTGTATAGTTTCTGCAGCTGCAATTAACCATGTGTCAAGGGTTGTTAGGCACTACTTACACTCTTTCAAATGCACGGGTAGATGAAAATCTCAATGGAGTGAGGAATATCAGGGGACTGTACAGTTTAATTCATGTCACATGAGATGTTGTGTGGACGATATCAGCCAATAATGGGGTAGAGGGGAGAGAAAATTCTCTCTCTACCTTTAGCTTTTCTCTCCAGTAAATCTTCATCTGAAAATGTTCATAGTCTCAGTGTCACATAGGCTTTGGGATGGCCTCCATCCCAGTGACAGGTGAATGTCATGTAACATGGAGAAATTCCATATAGAACTATTTGATATGAGAAAAGCTGGCCAGGTGAAGGCCTTACCATCCTTGGGAATGCTCCCCTACTATTCCTCGTCCACTGCTGATGTGAGGTCTTATTCTAGGTCTTCAAACAAATCTGAAATTTCCTACACTTGCAGCAGAGAAGACATCCTGCATATAAAGCAAGACCAGGACTGCGTATATTAAAGACAGGAATAACGTTTAGGAAAACTTGGCTTTTTGATCTTTCACTCTTGGATTTCATAACCTTGGGAGGAGGAAGAGCTAAGTTGAATGATTTTATTACTCAGCCATGTGGATTGAAATAAGTCATCTCTTTTAAACGTCTCCCATCTGTGTGAATGAATGCGCATGCCAAGAATGAAAACCTGACTGTATACTTAGCATGTCAGCAGCACCAACAGTCCTCATGTCGACAGCTGTTACAGTGACAGTTGAGTGCGTGGAAAGAATCTGAAGGGGACCAATTTCACCAGAGGATATGATCCCATGAAGCTGACCTGCAGCAATCTCCCTTGTGCTACAAACCTGCTTGATAAACCAGGGGTTCTGTGTTTAACGCAAACCTACAGGTGCAGAAAATTAATCTACTCTAAAAGAAACAATTAATATAGGTATTTGTGTGCATGCACATATACGCCTACACAAAATGTATATTCTGGGGACATAAGGCTTTTTACTTGGGATGATTGCACTTTTCCAAATGTTTCTGTTCCATGAGAAAATGGGATATGAGTTTTTGGTTGAGTGCCTGAGAATTTTCAAGTTAATTTACTTCCAAATTTTGACTATAAGTACAAACAATCCATTAATCTTATAAATCTTATTATTTTTCTTGGAAATTTAATTTTATGTGTTCACTATAGGGTACCAGCCATGCATTAAATCTTAATGGTTTTGCTTTTGATTCAGATTTTTATATATTTTCCCATTTGACTTCAAGCATTACTTTTCTTGATGATAAACCCTATGAATAATATTAAAGTAACTAAACTAATGAGAAAAGATTATGAAATTTGGCCTTCTGAATACTGTGGTATATTGCAACAGTGTTTTTGCAGTGGGGAGATAAGGGAATCTAAATTCATTTACAGGAGCTAGCAGTATTTGGATGAACCTCTGATGTAATGAAGTCATAGGACAGGAATCGCCTGATTAAAAATCATACCTCCTGTTAAAAAGCATACCTTGTGGGACCCTCAGTTCGTACAAGTGCAACAAAGTGCAAGTTTTAGAAATGTTACATTTTATTAAACAAAGTGGCATATTACAGTCCTGTGTCCCATCTGGTTCACTGAAAATTTCCTCCGTGTGCTGATCCACACTTTATTTGTAAGAATAGAACAGAAAAGCATGAGAAGTTTAAAAGAAAATATGTACCTGCAACTGCATTCAAGGCAACCTGGCAGCTGAGAAATACTCTGTGGCATTATGCTCAAGCAGAGTAGTATTCCTACTCTGAAATTAGTGTTACCAAATATGACCTGGGCACTGAATAGAGCATCATAAAACTTAAATTTTACATCTAAGTTGCAGAGTAGAAGTGGCCTACAGGCTTAGCTTGAAACTAAATGTACTGACTATCGACTTTGCTAAGCAAATAGTGCATCCGGAAGGCTGGCTCTGGATAACCTATACTTGTTGACCCAATAAGTTGAAAGAAAAGGGGGGTTGTGTGGCCTATACTTCAGAATTCCCTCAGTTTCCTGTATTATCTGGAATACACAGTAACACCAAAATTCCATATGAATGTGTTGCCTCAGGGGCCATATACCTTGTACAATTGTTACTATTTGTAACAAGGTCACATGGCTGACAATAAAGAACCCTAGGGTATTTCCTAAAAAGTGAAAGGCAACAAGGACAATAAGATATTTAGACATTCTTTAGGCATCCCTATATTAACTGTCTTATTTTTTCAAAATATTCTAAAATGTTTCCCTACAAAATTCTTGTTTTCTTTTTCCCTATTCTATTCTTTCAAAACAGAATCACTTTTGAACAGAAGTTGTGAGATTTGTCTGGCTGCTATAGTGGCCCCTAAAATGTGACAATACTCTTCAGAAACAACCTATCCTTCCTGCTTGCCATTATCACTCATGCTTGAGTGTTTGCAGATCAGCTGACACATTGGAGGAATTCAGCAGTCACAGACTGCCTCTAATTCAGACAAGCACTTCAATTACTCACTGTGTTCATGTGGCATTTCTGATATCTGTGAGGAGATACTCTTAGCTGTTCCAGCCATTGTGAAATAAGTAACACTCAGTTTCTGTACCCAGCTTGCCCTCCCAGCTCCATGATTTGTCCAGCTACAAAACTATTCCCCCTGTTTTAGAGATGTGTTGGTTTTGAGGGGTTTGGTCATTGTGGTTTTTTATTGTTTTGTTTGGATTTTTTTTTTACTTTCTCTTATGCAGATGGAGTTCCTTTTATTACCACTGTCATTGCTGTCTTTTTGGGCCTTATTTATTGTATGAGAAGTGCTGTGTGTGCCAAGATGGCACTCTGGCTATTCGTAGAGACCATAAGTGCCGTGCAAATAGCACAGTCCTAGTGAAAACAAGATTGAGAATTTCAGATATTGGAAACAGCATGTCTTCCATGCAAAAGAATAATGAATACTTACTATAAAAAGCCCTTAACTTCTGTTTATTCTATAACATGTCTTTCATAAAGCTATATAATCCAGATATGAAGTACTTACATAGCACAAAATTCACTAGTTCTCTGAATAAATTGCTCCAATTTATCTTTGTAATTAAAAACTTGCTTCTTTTTGTCCTCATTTTTTAGATTAAATTTTCAATCTTTGAGTCTAGTCTTTCTTGAAGGATGTTTCTGTGACATCTTAAGGAATTATCTTCAATCACACATCTGTTTCTCATGCAGGTATTTAATTGGTCAGATGGCTTTACATTGGTATAAACTCAATACTTCAAAATTTCCTACACCTCATATATGTCATACAGGCCTGAACGTATGCATGTATGAATGTATTGCACATGCTGACTATGCAAACAGGTAATTTGCGAATTACACTGGGATTTGGGTTGGGAGATTTTCCAGGGGATGGGAGTGGAGAAGAATCCTCATAATCTATTAATAATCTATTAATAATAAAACAGCATGAAAAACTGTGACCTATTCTAAACGAATTAAGCAATTACCCCAAAGAGGACAATATGGGAAACAAGATATAAATAAATATTACTATGTATTTCTTATATATCCTGTAGATTTTAGCACAACCCTAACATACCTCCAAACATAACGCATCTCAAAATATATGACATGGAAAATATAAGATATGGTCATATGACATCACAAAATCAGAGAATGTGCTGAGTTGGAAGGGATCCATTAGGATCATTGAGTCCAACTCCTGCCTGTGTGCAAGACTCCCCAAAAATCACACTACATGCCTGAGAGCATTGTCCAAACATTTCAAAACATGTTTTTACCAGAATGCCTCTTAGGATACCTTGTAACTAACCTTCTTTTGACGCTGATGTGAATAAAAAGCTGAATAACTCAGCTTCATGAGTTTTATATATATGTATATATGTATATATATATGCATACATATCAACAGTCACAAACATAGTAAAAGTCTTTATTAGCTCCCAAACCTTTACATAAATGCTCAACTAATATATAAGCCAGTTTTATTTTGCCCATGAGGCTATGACTAATCTTTACTCATGACAATGACAAATATTTCCTTAAAACTAACATACTCTGAAAAGAGAAAATGATAAAACAATAACAAAAAGTTTTTGCAATCCAGCAACTTGGCAAAATAAACAGCAATGTGACACTATGGAATGTTCATTTGCTTCATATAATTCATTGAATCTTGATTTGGCAGCTGTTGTCAACCTAGCAGAAAGGGCATACAACAGCCACCAAGCTTGCTTCATTATCAGTGAGATTTAAGTAGTCAGAGTGGAGGTTTTTTTTCATTAGTTTCTGGACATCGGTTGGTGTTTCTCACATGACAGCTTATTCTGGAGCAAAATAGACTGGATGTTGAAATTCAAATAATGGAGTACACTGACTAGTCTTTTTCAAGTCCTTTAGGCCTACCAGAGGGTTCTTAAAACAAAAGAAAATAAAACTAAGCCAATAAATATAACCTGAATTAGGATGTGGTTTGGAAGATGAAACTTGAGTCATGATAACACTTCTGCACTCAAAAAGTTTCCTATGCTTACAGCAGCAGACTTTTCAAGGTCTCCATCAAAGATAAACAATGATTTCCCAGAGCTTGCTCTCAGCACAGCACTCCAGGATCCCAGTGCCATATTCATCTAAACAAGACTCAAGTCTACAGTACAGTGCATTATCTTCTCACACCACTGCCTTTTCTTTCCTCTCTCTCAAGAAATGAGAAGAGACTAGTACACACCTAGATAAAATCAGGTCCAGTTCAGACCACAGTATTCACCTAGAGCCATCCTACACCACTAGTTCAGGTATAACCATAAGGACACTGCTGCCTCCCAAAGGTTTTCCAAGCAGAGCAGGATCTCATTCACTTGTGAATGCAGAGTCCTCTGAGAAGTTTTGTGTATTGGGAAAGAAAGCAGATGACTGGTGAACCCCTTTTATTTGATAAAGGGAGGACTTTTTACTTTTACTTAAAAATGATCTGAGATGGTTCTGAAGAGTCTGTGTTGTACTTGCATCTGGAGGAAAAGGTGGTTGTAGTACCAAGTATTCATTTTGTAAAAGGAGGCACGACAGACTGCATTTATTTTATATTCATATATTTTCAGTGAAAATATTTGTCACAAAGAAAAGACTGGCTGACATTTCTTCCACTAATTCTTTCTTATTATCTGTGGTGGGTTGACCTTGGCTGGATACCAGGTGCCCACAAAGCTACTCTATCATTCCCCTTCCCAGCTTGACAGGGGAGAGAGAATAAGATGGAAAACAACTCCTATGTTGAGATAAGGCAGTTTAATAAAGCAGAAGTCTGTGAGAGCACAAGTGAAGCAGAAAATAATGTCTGCTGTCTAATTCCCAGCAGCCAGCAATGTCTGGCCTCTTCGTGGGAAGCAAGGCTTCATCAACCCTTAATGATTGCTTAGAAGGCAAACACTGTAAACAATGAATGCCCTTCCCTTTCTCCTCCTGACCCCAGCTTTCCTATCTGAGCTAACATCAGATGGTATGGAACATCTCCCCAGCTAGCCTGGATCAGCTGGCCTACCTGTGTCTTCTCCCAAGGTATTGTCCTTGATGGGGGCGGGGATAGGGAGAACAATGTTGGAGAGACAGCGCTTATGCTGTGGGAACACCAGTCAGTAGTGGCCAGAACACTCGTGTGTTATCAACATCTTTCTGGCTACCAATGTGAAGCACAGCCCTGTGAGGGCTGCTGTGGGAAATTAACTCCATCTCAGGCTTACCCAATACATTATGTCTCCTATCCAAATATCAAGAGATGGTATCAGTTCAAGGAAAATCTTTTAGACATGAGAGGGGGGGAGTTGAAACAGTTCAGACTGAATGAAATCACAATTATCAAACAAAACACTTCAATTTCATATATTTCACTGCCAGTTTTACAAACATCTAGCACAGAAGTAGCAGGGACTAGAAAGCTGAAACCTGGCAGAAATGTACTACTTAGAAGGATACTTTTCATGATGTCAGTAAAGAAGATTTGATTCATTGAAAAAGAACCTTCAAATTGAAATTGGCATATGCAAAATAGAGTAAAGCCCAGAATTTTTTAAAATAACTACTTCTCTTGGAAGTCATCTTGGATATCAAAGCAAAGATTTGACCAAATAAATGTCAAATACAGCAGGAGCTTATTTGTACTAAGTGTCAGGGTAACTATTGTATAAAACAATATACAGAAAGTGTCTTTGTTAAATCTCCTATACTGTATGTAGTATTTTTCCTGTAATCTCATATATAAATAACAGAAAATAACATTGATCTTTTCAGATCTTAACATATTAGAAGAATAAGCTATGTTAAAAATTAAATTTTCTTGTGCTAAGGATGTTTACATGAATGAAGCCACAGGAAAACATCCTCATTTAGAGTTATTAACATCTTTCTAAAATATCAGATCTTCTTAAAAGTTATTCTCTTAGTTTCTAGTAGCAGAAAATATTTTCTGAAATGTAGGTACTGACACCAGAGAGGAAGTTGCCAGCAGCTGGTATGTCCAATCTTTCTTCTCACCATCTACATCTATGGATTTCTTGCCATTGCACAGTGACCAATATATATATTACCTGAGAACTTGAGAAATAGGGAGGTGATTCTAACAATGAATGTAAATTATCATTTAATCACAAAATGGTTGACATTGGAGAGGGTTCTGAAGGTCATCTTGTCCACCTCGCCTACTGAAACAGGATCATTTTAAACAGGGTGCCAAGGACATTGTCTAGGCAGCTCTTAAATAACACCAAGGATAGAAACTCTACAACCAGCTTGGGCAACATGTGAACATGTGTCAGTGCTCAGTCACTCTCACAAAAAAAAAAAACAAAACAAAACAAAACACAAACAAACAAAAAAACCCCAACAAAAAACCAAACCAAAACAAAAAAAACCAAACAAACAAAACAACAAAAAATAACCACCCACATTTATTACATTTTTATTTTGAAAGGGACAGAGGCTTACCACTTTATGATGAAGAGTGTTATCTCTGGGAGAGTTAAAGGAATGACTGCTTTTGGAAAGAGATCAAGGACAATCTCTAGTGATGACAGTTTAAAATAGTTTAATAAGTATTTCTTGAATTTCTTTGGGATTTATTTTAGTGGTACAACGTGCTCGCTTGGTTTTAGTGTGCATATAATGAATATAAGATTTCCATTACAGTTAGGCCTAAATTTATGCATCATTACTTTACCTCCACTGAAAATTATATAAGACTAAATTAATATATGCAGCATATCATTGGTATTAGATCCCAGAGGAAAACCTCTCCAAGGAAAATATAAAGAACCCCAAATTTCCTGTCCTGTTCTGTCTGTATTCTGCTCTTCTTACAGGCATTCCCAGGGAATAGCTCATAGTTGCTCAAACACAGTTCTTGTTAAGATATATAATAACACACAGCCTAAATCTGTACACTAATGCCATGCTCAGCCATTACAGGGATGATCACCATCCAAACACTTATGTTGGATGGGAATTTCTTTTATCCTCCATGCTTAATAATAAAGAAATGTGAAACAGATATGATCTACTAGTTGTTTTTATTACGTCTCAAATAACATGGTTTTTAGTCTGCATCATAACATATACAATGCTGTCTTCATAAAAGGACAGCATGATATAAATGCTCCAATGAAATATATGCATATGACCCAGAGACATGTCATTATTCACAGCATCACATCAAATGAAAGTCTATGATGAAATTCCTATGCATTTCAGTGGAATTATGTCCACACACTTAATGAATTGTTGGATGGTAGATACTTAACAAATTTAGTTTGTGTCTAATCAACTGAGTTATGTGTCCATGTTCTGTAACAAAAAGCACATGCCCAGAATAATATCTGTCAGATAGCAACGTGGCTTTTACCAATGGAAGGTCTTCAGAATATAATTTGTGAACTAGTTGGTACTGAAATTATGCTTTCAAATATCTGTATCATTTCTGTGCACAGCTATACCTAGACAGCTCTTAGAATGGAATGAAAAATTCTTGCTCTGTGCTTTGTGTATGAGATCATAAATATTAGTTTTGAGGTAAGTAATTTACAATAACTAACATAGCAGATTTCTAGTACCTATGTGATAGTCTCCTCTTGAAGGNTAAAATATTTCATAAAAGGTGGACATATATCAAACACAGACTACAGTGTATTTAATTCAAGCTGACAACAAGCATTTTTGTGGATGCTAATCACTATTTTTAGGGTTGCAACCAAGGATGATCATAGCATGGAGCCCCAGTATGTTCAGCTCTTTTCTTGGGGAAATACAAGGATTTTTGCCTGAAAGGGCTCTGAACTAAAACAGTTGAAACACAGGAAAGCAAAAGAAAATGGCAGACACAATAAATTATCTGATGACAGGCAACAATGTTTTAATTCCCGTATTTAATTGGGTGGAGAGTAATTAGATCTAGTTGAAGTTAGACTGAAAGAAAAGGAAAAAGGAAATGAGGGGTAGTTAGAGCAATGAAAAAAGGTAAAAGGGCAAATGTGGAAAATAAATTCTTAATAACATTGAAGATTACAGCAAACAGCCAAAACAGAGTAGATTAAAGTCCAGTGAATACTATGCTATTCAGGGCTTTGAATGAGTAAAAGTCCAAGTTTTGCTCACTTCTGCATCTAATATTAATAGTGTTTCTTACTGACCTCTTTAGCTGCCATCAAACCCAGTGATAATACACTATTTTGCTATCTTAAAGCCTGGACAGTTTCCAAGCTTCAACTTTATTTATCAGCTTTTCTCCAAACAATAATTAGATATCTCTGCTTTCATTTAGTTTAAAGGTGTCATGAATTCCTATCTAGTAGGGTATTGAAAAATTAAATGAAGATGCCCATAGCATCATCGTACTGAATGGCACATTTTTATTAACAGTAATGGCCTTTCACAGATGAATAATTAGAAATTTACCAGGTAAGCATTACATGAGATGTTGTCTTAATTACTTTTCTTTTTTCTTTCGCAATACATGCCAGAATGCATTTGTTCTTTTGGATAATGAAATATATGATTAATTTTGCAACAGATGAAGTTTTTACTTGTGAAAAATTTATCACAGTTTTGTTTGTCATCTCCTTGAATTCTGCATATTGTGTTGGGAATAATCCTTTACTTGAATAGCACAATGTTTAATTATTCTTACTCTTATTGCTGTTATTATTGTTGTTATTGTTGTTGTCGTTACTTGTTTTGTCCTTAGAATACAAGAAACTAGATTTTATCCGAACAAACAGCAATATTTGAAATACTGCAGGCTGAAATACAAACATGTATTTGTCAGCAGGAAAAAAGTATTTTTCATAGAATACATATAACTTCTGAGAAGAGCTGGTCAACAGTGGCTGGCCACTGACTGTTTTTCCCAGGTAGGTGATTTAGGACATGGCTGTTTGCGCTTAGATAAAGAGGATTAGATCCCATGGTAGAGGTGGATGCTGGAGCTCAGAATGTCTTGGATTCTAGTATTAATGTTTTGAAGAATTACTCTGTACTCATTGCAGGACAAACTAAACTTCCTCTAAAATGAGCCTGTTAGCTGAGAAAGATAAGAAACATGTTCTCTTATCCTCATCATATGTCTTGTTGCTCCTGTGGGATGTTTTGAAAGACTATTTCCTTTAAATTGTCCCACTATTTATTTATACATTCAGTGGTAGTATTAAAAGTTTATCTCTTTCTTATCAAACTGCATATTTTTTTCAAACCTCCCCAAACTCTACATATTCAATCACTGGTTTCAAATAGTCTGTAAATAGTTTCCAGCCTCTTCAGAAAATAATCTTATGCTATGCCAAAAGTTTTAGAATAGCAGTATTAAAGAACATATACAGAGGCAAGAAAGAACAGTAATTTTCTCAAGTTGAAATTGATTCTGAAAGTTTTCAATCAAAGTATTTATATAAGCTGTGTTATGCTGGGACTTTTTTCAAATTCCTGTAAATTGCTATATACCAAAGGCTAGGGAGTTTCTATAATATTGCTTCAGCAGCACCTTCTGTGTAGCTGCCAGATAAAAACTCAGACCTCTGTGGCTCTGTGTTCCCAAGAATGCTGATGGCTGAGAACAGCATGAATGGGAGCTTTTCTGCAGGAGGCTGACTGGGTGCCACTGGGGATACAGGAAGGAGTCTGGGAGGGGAAAAATGTTGCCTATTATTTCTTTGTATAGGCCATTGAAATAAATTGAAACACTAATAGATGTGTACAATGAACAGTCAACAAACAGGTAAGTATGTTGAATCAAAATATTATTTTTTTAAAATGTGATTCCATTTGGCTACTGTTTTCTTAGGAGAGCACTGGAGCCTTGAGGAATGTATTTTATTTTGATTCATGAGAAACTGAATTATGCAGTGGGTCTATTTTGTTAAATTGGTCTGTTTCTGCCACATTTTTTCTTTTTATATAGTGAAAAATATATTACTAGTGTGATTCCTCTAAAATATATTTTATACTTTTATGTGTCATTTAGTGACTTAGCCCATTGCTGTATGCAATATAAAGAGTAAGCTTAATCTTTTTAGAGATTTTTAGTCCCTTCTTTTTAAATGCTAACCAAAAATGTGTCCTATTTTCAGTGAGTTAAACCTTTTTCTCATTAGTGTTCCTCTAAGTTTTAGCTAAGAGCTAGAGAGGGCTCTTTAAATGACACTAATAAAAAATTACAAGGAAAATTAAGACAAATATTCAAATTATGAATATGTAATTACTTTAGAAGTCAATTAAAAAATTCTAAGAAAAGCCCACTGAAAATTAAATTACTACCCTGAGCAATTTTGAGACTTGAGAAGGGTTTTTTTTGTCTGACAGATCAAAATGAAAAGAAGAAACAGGTGAAATCATTGCAAATATTTCATTTTTCTAACTGTGAATGTTTCATGACATAATTTAAAAATTTTATATATACCCAGCAAAAATGTAGAAGTTTTATTGTGACATGAGAATCTTTTCACTGAAATAAAGTCTGAAAAATGTAACCTAACTGGGACATTTAGAATTTTTTTTTTCTAATTTTTAGATCAATTGGTCAAATCCATAATTTTCTTTCCATTTGGCTAATAAATGTAATGAGTTTGCATGACAAAGTTATTGTAGTTTTTGGGGCTACAGGGGTGGCTTCTGTAACAAGCTGTCAGAAACTTCCCCCATGTTTGATAAAAACAATGCCTGCTAGCTCCAAGATGGACCTGTCTCCAGCCAAGGGCGAGCCCAGCATCAATGGTAATGGCACCTCTGGGTTAACAACAGAGAAAACTTGTTGTGTTTCAATTTCCACAACTATTGCAGGCAGAGAAAGGAGTGAGAATATGTGAAAAAAAAAACGGCTCTGCAGACACCAAGACCAGTGAAGAAGCAGGGGGAGGATGTGCTGCAGGTGTCAGAGAACAGATTCCCTTGCAGCCTATGGTGCAGACCATGGTGAGGTGGCTGGGGCATGCCAAGGAGGTCCACAGTGGAGCAGAGATCCACCTGCAGTCCCTAGAGGATCCCAAGCTGGAGAAGGTAGATGCCTAAAGGAGGGTGTGACCCTGTTGGAAGCCCATGCTGGAGCAGACTTCCCGGCAGGAACTATGACCTTATAGAAAGAGAAACACGTTGAGCAGGTTTGCTAGAAGGAATTGTGACCCAATAAGGGACTCACACTGGAGGAGCTTGTTCCTGCAGGACTGTACTCCATGGGAAGGACCCAGGCTGGAGCAGCTTGTGAAGAACTGCAGCCCATGGGCAGGACTCACCTTGGAGAATTTCGTGGAGCACTATCTCTCATGGGAGAGCCCCCACACTGGAGCAGGGTCAGAGTGTGAGGAGTTCTCTCCCTCAGGAGAAAGGAGCATCTAATCTGACAATCAAACTTCTCCCCAAGGGACATCAGAGAATTAACTTTCTAGCTCAGTAAGGGCATACATTCTGAGCACTAAGGTAAGCAATAAGTGCTTGTTAGTATCATAAAATCTTCCCCCCAAAAAAACTCAAATAGGTAGTGTTTCCATGGTCTGCTATCAGAATAAGATTAACAGCAGTATTTTGTCAAATAAAACAGCAAGGGTAATAGAATATGCTTCAAGACATATACAGAAAGATGTAGCCAATGTTCCTATCATCCACTATTCAAACACACAAGTAGAATGTCAAATGTATTCCTGTGATGATAGCTTTTTAGAATAAATATTATATTTTGAGTCTCCTGTACTATGCACAATTTTTCTTTTCATATTTTAACACGTGGTACACATTTTTCAATGCTTGAAAGGGGATTATCATGCAACAATGACTTTCACCTTTCCCTTCTCTTCAGAGAAAATCAACTGAATCTAACCATGGAGAGACAGGACAACATAAACATAATCTGTGGCCTAATCCTGCATATCCTTGATTTCTAAATAATTTTGGTCTCTTACATTTTTCTGAAGTGCATGATCACAACACTCAAGATGATTCACTTTGGAATCAGTGTGTCTGCTGCCCTTTTATAGGGGTTTAATTTGAGGTTTGTGTGTTAAGAGAGGACCATACTCTGCAGGGCTCATGAAGGTGAGACTTGCATGGAAATCTACCAATTTACTCTCCAAAGAACTGACGTATAATACTGGTCAACTGGGTCCTTCACTGGTAATATGAACATAGATGATCATTCTTATGGAACAATGGAATAAAAAATGCATGTGTTCAAGAAGGGATATATCACATTCAGAAAGCTGCAGGCTGCTTTCATAATACATGGAACACATCAAGATAGAAATGAGCATTACTGAAAAGGAGAAAGACCATGGAATATGTCTTTGGAATATTCTGATAATTGTTTTTATGAAGCATTTTTTCTGAGGTCCAAATTGCATATCTTGAGCGTCTCTCCAGTGTGCATTCAGCAGTTAGACATACAACTCTAGACCACATTGGGAATACCATCTAAAAAGACCACACAACTACCCACACTTGAGACCCAAAGTCACAAATATCAAAGCAGCAAGTGCCCTGGCTCAGGGTAACGGAGTTAAGTAGGTAGTAAGGGCAATCACATCAGTGCTCAGACCTTATGACAGAGATTGACACACTCTGTGTGCACCCATGAGCACAAAAAGACTTCAGCTGAGAAGCATCTTCAGATGTTGTTTATTTCTTAGTTATTAATAACTACATCTTAAGTGAAAATCAGTCAGTGACAGACTGTGTTAGTTGTACTGCTCTGAGAAGCTCTCCCCTAACCAACTGCAGAACCCCTGGGAGCTTGCACCATCTGCCATCAGCTGCAGTCCAAAGGAAACCACTATCACTAGTCTATAACCTTCTGTGGAGATCAGCATGGACGTGAACTTCCTCTAGCAATACCTGGTTTGTGCCTCAAAGGTGAGGAGGGAATGCACAAGACTGCACAAACCCCATCATCATGTGCTGGAAAATTCTAAAAGGCTGCAGCTGCTGGTGCCCACTGAATCCAGGTGGGGACAGGTGTTTGATCGTAGGGGTGCTCCTCCTCTGAAGCAGCTTGAGCTGAAATGAGAAAGAGGTGATTTATGCTGGTACAGAGTGAAGGAAAGGTTCTCACACAATCAGAAACTGTCTCAATTACCCAGTGCCAGCTAACAGCTGAGAGGTAGTAAGATCCCTCTTAGCTCTAAGTGACTGTTTCAAAGCATGTTGTCTCAAACTACCTACAGTGACGGTTTGAACTAATGTTAAATTTTGCCATGAAATGAACTGTGAGTGTTCAAAGAGCCAGGAAACAGCTGAGAAGCAGTTCAAAAAGCTGTTCAAGCCATTCATCCTCTGTGCCTCTCAGCAGTCAGTTATTGTCTGCTGGTTCAGAAGTGGTGTGCGAGTGCTACCCATATAAATGAACTTAATATGGGTAAACATGTTAAGTCCATGACAAGCTTGGGATTAAGCTAATTGTATAACCACTAGAGATCAAGCCAAAGTTTCACTGGAAAAATCCAGTTCACTCAACCCTTAATATTCTGTCTGAAATAATTTACATTCACGAAACTTTCACCAAAAAAAAAAAAAAAAAAAAAGGTGGATGATATCTACTGCACAGTACAGCCTAGTAAGGTCTAAAGAAAGTTATATTTCATTTAAGCTTTAAGAAGCATAGAAAATTCAGCATATATATCTCCCCAGATTTTTTTTTTTAATGCAATTATGTCTGCCCACTCAGGCCAAGAAAAATTCCATAAAGCAAATAAATAAATACATTCTAAAAGGAAAACCAAAATGTATTGACACTAAAGTTTCTGAAAAACAACTTTGTATGAGTGCTCTGTAGAGCAGTAAATGAAACCTTTTGACTGAAATGACATAACCTTCTGTTGCAATTTACCTGGGCCAGCAGCCAGAAGCTCACCTACCCATTCTCTCACTCTCTCTCATTCTTCCCACTTTCCCAACAGGAAAGGGGGAGAAATTAAGATGGAAAAGGTCATAGGTTGAGATAAAGACAAGATCATTTACCACTGACTACTGTCATGAACAAATCAGACTTTACTTCAGAAAAAAATTAATTTATTGCCAATTGAAAATATATTTCAATGGTGAGAATCAAAGCCTAAAACATTATTCCTTCAATCTCTATCTCCCTCCTTTCCAGGCTCAATTTTATGTCTTCATTTCTGACACTGCTAACCCTACTTGGAGGGAGATGTGAAATGGAGTCAGTCCATAACAGTTCTCTGCTGCTCTATCTTCATGTTTCCCTTGCTGTAGCATGGACTGCAATGCTTTGGGATAAACCAACACCAGTCCAGGCTCTCCATGGGCCTACAAGAAACATCCATCTGCTCCAGCATAGGATTCACTGCAAGCTACAGTGTAAGTACCTGCTGCACTGTGGTGTCTCCGTGGGCTGCAGGAGAATCTCACCTCTGTTCCCTGAAGAACTTCATCCCCTTTGTGTTTTGTTTTGGTTTTTGTTTGTTTTGGTTTTTGTTTGTTTTGTTTGTGTGTGTGGTTTGTTTGTTTGTTTGTTTGTTTGTTTGTTTGTTTGTTTGTTTGTTTGTTTTCCCTGGCTTTGGTGCTCACAGTACAATTTTTTTTTTTTTTTAAATCTTCATTGCTTGTCCTGGATTTTGCTGTTTCTTAAATGCATCTTCTTAAAGGTGCTGGATAGGTAGGTTCATGTTGGAGCTGGCTGTGTCTGGTACAGGATGGCCCTGCCTTTCCCTCACAGAGGTCACCCTTCAGCCCCCATTGTTACCAGTCGGGCTCTGCCACCCCAGTACACCATTGGGGAATAGGTATGGTTTCACCGCTATTCTCCACACCCTACTAAACTGTAACATGCATTTGAGTGTGCCACCCAGCAAGGGGAATTTGAAGAGCAACACTGAGTATCCTCACCCCACAAAGTACCCAACTGATTGGTGGATTAAGGTACTTTCAGGGCCTCATAGAGTCAATTCTCAGTTTGAGGCAGAAGAATGGATTGAATCTGGGTCTGCCCCATGTTTGACTTGCTCTGCTAATTGACTATCCCATTAGGGATGTACACAGAAGACCACCTTCTCTAGTGGCTGTATCTTTATAAAGGGGTTTCTTTATAAATCTGTACAGCATAATTTATATTATTCTACTGTAAATTCAGGTGTTCTAATACTTATTTTTTTTTTCTAAAACAGAAATCAGACTTCCATTGCTTAGTAAATAACCAAAACATGTGCTCCAAATAAATGAGGAGAACAAAGTTTTCAGTCCTTCTTGACTAATTAATCACTACATATAGTTGATTAATTTAATTAACAAATAGTTGCATCTAGGCTTTTGTTAAGGTGAAAAGCATAAACATGGCTATACTGCCTGTGAAAGATGATCACCCAAATAATGGTTCATTTAATCTCAACACCTCTGTTTTTTCATGGGTTTTTTTTTCAGGAAAAGCAGAACCCATCTTCAGAAGTCTTTAATTAGCAGAAAAATCTCTGGTCTTGTTTGTACTATAAATATAACTTAGTCAGTGAGACAATTTGTTTACTTATATATAATGCATTAAATGTACTGTCAGTAGACCAGTATGTGTTTGACCCATGAACTCTTCTGAACATTTGTAGGTTCATTGCATTAGCCCCTCTCCTACAGCAATTCTCAAGTGTTCATTAAAAAAAAAAAAAAAACCCCCCAAA